>JBAMBJ010001016.1:0-12936 GCA_037043495.1 Drosophila recens | reverse complement strand
AACACTGTGTTACAAAAAAAAATCAAAACGAAACTTCTGGGATGGGACATAGCGTAGGTTGTAGGTATAGATAAATACATTTTTTTTGCATACTAGAATTTTTTGGTGCACATCGAAATTTTGAATAACGGTACAAAAACCGTTTTTTCGTACTTTCACTCACTCATGCGTCCATAGCTTCGTCAAATATGCGTCCATAGCTATATTGGAGTATTTTCTATGCTAACAAATTTTTTGTGTGTTTTTTTTACATTTTTTGACTTTGGTGTTGTTTTGAACACTATTTTATTAGAAACCCCTTAGATTTGTAATTTTATTTAAAAAGAACACATTATCACGAGTAAAACGTGTGTCCATTTTCTAAAATCGGACAATAAATCGCCAAGCTATAATAGATTTTCTGAAACAGAATTGCTCAAAATGGTGGTATTTGTGACATTATTGCGCCATTTCCCCATCCCCTCATATTCCATTTGTAGTTGCGTCGTTAGCAAAGTAGCTAGCAAACGAGTTTTTTTCCATGACTTTTTTTCTAAAAAAATTAATATCCAGCTAAATATCATCCGATTTTAATAAACTAAAAAGCAGAAGACGTAAAATTAAATGTGTTTTGAAATGTGTGTTAAATGTGCTTTCTACAAATTTAACTTATTAATTTACGTTCAAAGTTGGGTAATGTCGCAAAAAACTGAAAAAATGCATATATTTTTACATGTAGCTCCCTCAATATTTATCCGATATTACAGTGTAATACACCGTTAGAAAGGTGTTACTTTTCACTTTCAGACGACGTTTTTAAATTTCCTTTGTACAGAGATTAGAGATTCGGTGATTTTTCTCAGATTTCTCTCTCGGATCGGGATGGGGGTGCAATATTTTTAGTTGCACAATTTTAGTCTAAGTTTAACAATTCTTTAATTTTGATTTAATTAATGGCTATTTAGGTTTTTTTTTTTGTAAATCACACGTAATTGTATTGTTTAGTGCATGTTGCTAGCAACATTTGTTTTAAGCTGTCGCAACCACACACACACACACGCAAGTAAAATGTAAAAAGTTTTAGAGCCACTTGTACTTGGCTGTAATTGAAATTATTGTTCGAGCTGAAGAGAAAACACGTCCGACGCGAAATGCAAACTTCTAGACGAACAGCGAATAGCGAACCAACAAGCAAAAATCCACTTTGCCCTAAGCTCGGCTTAAGTCGGCAAAGTCCCGTGATTTGGGATACTTTTGCTGTTGGCCCGCTCGTCATGTTCGTGTTGCTCTCACTGTTGCTCTATGCTGTTAATGCTAAGGGTTAATGTTAATGTTAAAGGTTAAAAGTCTGTATGTTGGCTGTCTGTATGTTAGGCATATAACAGTGCCAAAATGAGTAATTATCGTGTGTGGCCTACTAATGTATACATGTGTGTGTGAGTGCGTCAACTTTTACAGGAAACAAATGGGTAAGTTTATCTTTGTCAATTTTCCTCTAAAAAAAATAAGAGTGTTCGTTACTATCGACTTATTCTATAAACATTAATTTCTGATATTTTACAGCTATCACTTAAGTTATACAGGGACATGGCATCATATTACATGAAAGGGTGGAAAAAACTGGAGACTACACAAGAGACAAACAGGTAACAATAAGCACAATAATGCTTACAATTTGAATCTTACATAGTCTTGCAGGTGCACACAAAAAACATAGAATTAATTTTTGAATTTTTCTTTTCTTTTCAGATTAATGGCAAAGGTAAGTATAAAAGAAATTACTTTAGCGGGTCAAGACTTTTTTTTTCTGGTGAGTATTAATCAATTTAAAAAAAACTAATAAAAAAGTGACTAATTAAAATGACATTCTATTTCAGCACGCGATCAGCTGTTTTTAATGGGCCTACAGGGACTGCGTGTGTAATGACAAGTAAGTATATAAAATACAAATATATACATAAATTATATCAAAGATTGTTTCTTCTCGTTCTTACAGCCTTTCTGTGGACCCATGAACGCCAGTCTCCGTGGGATGGACGCCATCGAGTTGCCGTCCCTCGAAGCTGCTGCTCTTCTTCTTCCTGCTTGTATTTTAGTTGAAGTTGCTGCTGCTGCTGCTGCCCTTGCCATGGCCAAGGCAAAGGCGGCAAAGTTGCCGAATTTAGAGTTGAGATGCCCCAAGTGAACATCAGGAGTGTTGTGGCCAACAGGAGCAGTGCTATTGATGCGCCCATTTGCATCTGGGGCTGCCTCTGTTGCCACAGTGATGGCGTGTAAAATGGCCAATTTGACCGCTGCTGCTGCCGGCGTTGATGCTGTTGTACCGGCTGGAGATGATGATGATGGCTTCCTGATGCCCAGGAGGGGCAGCAGAAGCCGTTTAGTTGCTTCATGGACGCCTGTCCATGAGGAGATGGATGCCGCCGCCGCCGCAACGCTTCACCTTTGCCATGATAATGGCAATTGGAAGCCGCTTGATGTGGAGAACGCCAGAGTTGCTGCTGCCGATGCTGCTGTTGGTTGTCACCCATAGTTTAGGACATCGAATTTTTAGACTCCATCAACCTCGGAAAAACGGTTTTTGTACCGTTATTGAAAATTTCGATGTGCAACAAAAAATTCTAGTATGCCACAAAATTCTATTTAACTATATCTACAACCTACGCTATGTCGCATCCCAGAAGTTTTTGGACTGTCACACAGTGTAATCAAAGATGGTCGAGGACTTAGTGCCAGGGAGGATTCTTGGCATTTGGCAATTGGACGTTGTAAAACAGTTTAAATACCTTAATGCCAAGGCTAACGTCGAATTTGTCCTTGAAAAATCACGCAGAGCAGAAGCTCAAGGACTCAAAAGCAGCGCTGAACAGTACTTGGAAAAATATACTAAGCAAGCAACAGGTTAATCACAGCCTAAAATATAAGGTGTTACTATATGGGGGGCTATATGGAGATAATTGAAGTAAACCAAATTCTTCTCTTTTTCATCGAAAAAATATTCCTTTTACCGTCGTACACACCACACTATGCCATTCACCTGGAAACCCTGGAAACACACATCCTCTATGTACACCACTACACTTAACCTGCATCTGCAATATATCAGCAAAGTCATGCAAACGGCAAATGACCGCCTACCAAAAATTGTTGTGGTGCACCTTTTACGTCAAAAGTCGCAGTTCTTCAGTAAATGGGAGACTTTGGCAACGCAGCTAATCGTTAACCTCGAGCTTGAAGATCCCAGCACATGGAACCGTGGTCACACATCGTTATTACAAAATCTGGATGCGATAATTATGAACGATTTTGAAGCCCAGGCACGACAAAGCAGCACAAGGATAACGTACAGACAGCTAATGTTCGACTTACATGATACAAATTATTTCAAGGACGAACTTAATGCAATAGCTGTTATCTGTAAGGCCAGAACAGAGGTGCTAAAACTTAATTTTCTACCTTATAAGACAGGTTCAAGCATTTGTTCGTTGTGCAACACACAGGAACGGGAGGATATACTGCACTTCATGGGAAGATGCCCAATACTGAGAGAAATCAGAATACAGCATTGGAACAACGCAATTTTGGATACACAAGTTTGCATCGACCTGCTAAATGGTGTATTTACCTGGCGTTCACTGGCCGACTTTCTGCTGGAGTGTGACAAATACCGGCGCGAAATTATGAATGAATATAAGTACATAGTTAGTTTGACGAGTACAGCCCAACATGCCCACTGTTTGTGTACTAGGCTAACAGCATGAGCCAAGCCTTGGTCTTTTATATTTTATTTGTATTTTTGTCTACTACTTTTCTCTACTTTAATGTAAATCTTTTTATTGCTAATCAAATTATTGCAAAAATCAATGTAAACACAAAAAAAAAAATCAAAATAAAATTCACTACTACTACTACTACTACAGTCATCCACTCCCTCGCTGGCTTGTTGCTCCCGCTGCAGTAGCTCTTGCATTATGTCATGCTCCGTTTGGTATCCCCTGAACCGGTAAAGCATTGCCTGACGGAGATGCGACCAAGTGTCGACTCGCGAGTGCCTCACGTGTACCGAGTACCATTTTCTGGCCCGGCCGGCCAAAAGAATGTGGAATCCTCGAAAAATTTCCCTCCACGCGCACTGATATTGCCTCTGCAGGAACTCCACACGGAATATGAAATAGTTATGGACGAACCAGGTCTCAGACACTCAAACAACATCAACATCACAATTTACAAAAAGGTACCTGAACTCATCAATTTTTTTAGCCAGACTCTGAGCATTTATGTGGACGACTTTCAGACCATTATGCCTTCTACTCAATACCCTAACTACACTGCTCGTAATAGAACTGCTTAGACTAGCCTGCACTGCTATAACATAGAATAAGAAATGCACGCTTATAATTTGAAATATTGATCATAAATTTTGTAAAGAACGAAGAACAGACATTTACATTAAAAAACTTACTAATTCTTAAGCTAAATTTAAACATAGATAAACAAATATAAATATCGACGAATACAATAAAGAGGGTCATTAGAGGGTTAACGAAAATTTCCAGCTGCATTGCGATCAGCAGCTGTTTCGGGAGCGCCAATAGGAGAGGGAGAGCCCAAGACATGCTCTCTACTCTGACAAAATTTCAAAAGCTCATCGCTGCGCTCAATTACATGCACGCTGTCGCTCTCGCTATCCTCCCCTCTTTATAAAAAAGACACCGCCTAAAAATTCTTTCGCCTAAATTCATGAAAAAAATGCCGTCTTTTTAATACAATATTTTTTTTTTATTTTTTTTTTAGTTTTGCCGCAGGGATATGAAAATTACGCCATATTGTATCAAACTGCTTTGTGTCTCCTTGGGCCGCACCGACTAGCTCATCGGCTTCATCAGGAAAAGGTCCCAACCCTGGCCCGGAGTCCATAAAAATATTAATACACTATCGATATATCAATCAGCTGCAATTTTTACAGACACTAATACCACTAACAAAACCAAAACAAACGCGCAATTTATGCGACGAAAAAATGAACAGGTAAGTACAACATACATTTACGAACAGAAAAACTATACGTACCCACCCTGCCTGAGACGGAAACTCACATCGCCTCCCTGATGCTGGCCAGATGCTAGGTTCCCACATCGCCTCCCTGATGCTGGCCAGATGCTAGGTTCCCACATCCCTCCTTTGTTTAGGGCTGGTTTTTCGTCTCTTCCTCTGCTGCTTGAGATGGGCCGGAGTTACCGTCTTCATCCAGTGCCAGTTCTGACCATATCATAGCGCGCGTCTTAACCCCCACCTTCTCGTTATGACTCTCTTCGGGCTGTTGACTGCTTGACCGTGGTAGGAAGGTCTAGCCGGTATCGTAGCTCGATGTCGACTGCCATACAATTTACAATTATTTCACATGTCAGTGCTTGTTGGTTCAAAGGCCTACTTGAGATGCTAGGTTCCCACATCCCTCTTTTGTTTAGGGCTGGTTTTTCGTCTCTTCCTCTGCTGCTTGAGATGGGCCGGAGTTACCGTCTTCATCCAGTGCCAGTTCTGACCGTATCATAGCGCGCGTCTTAACCCCCACCTTCTCGTTATGACTCTCTTCGGGCTGTTGACTGCTTGACCGTGGTATCATCTGTGTGATATCATCGGTGGAAAGTGGTTCCGAGTCTGAAAATATAGAATCTGGTGCAACTGGCACCTTTTTAAGATGACAAACATTCCTTAAAAATCGAATATATTTACACAGACCGCCTTACAATCGGTTCCAGTAACATGGCAAGTAGTCTTGCCTATGGGGCAAAGAAATACATGTTGCCACATGTGATGAGCCAATGCCTGAATTATCTGCACGATTTCCGAATATTATTTAGTTTATATTTGGAAGCTCTAGCCGGTATCGTAGCTCGATGTCGACTGCCATACTATATACAATCATTTCATCACATGTCAGTTCAAGGCCTACTTGAGATGTCGGGCTCCCACATCCCTCTTTTTGTTTAGAGCTGGTTGGCTGTTTCTTCCTCTGATGGATCCTTCACTACTTGAGAGGGGCAAGAGTCAACTTCTTCGCGGTCTTCTTCCAGTGTCAGTTCTAGTCTTTCATTGCGCTCGTCTGTACTCCCGTCTTCCCGCTGTGGATTTCATCTGACTGCTTGGCCGTGGTATCTCATCAGATACGACATCTGTGGAAGGTGGTCCAGAGTCTGAAAATATAAAGGCTGGTGCAACTAGCACCTTTTTAAGATGACAAACATTCCTTAAAAATCGAATATATTTACACAGACCGCCTTACAATCGGTTCCAGTAACATGGCAAGTAGTCTTGCCTATGGGGCAAAGAAATACATGTTGCCACATGTGATGAGCCAATGCCTGAATTATCTGCACGATTTCCGAATATTATTTAGTTTATATTTGGAAGCTCTAGCCGGTATCGTAGCTCGATGTCGACTGCCATACTATATACAATCATTTCATCACATGTCAGTTCAAGGCCTACTTGAGATGTCGGGCTCCCACATCCCTCTTTTTGTTTAGAGCTGGTTGGCTGTTTCTTCCTCTGATGGATCCTTCACTACTTGAGAGGGGCAAGAGTCAACTTCTTCGCGGTCTTCTTCCAGTGTCAGTTCTAGTCTTTCATTGCGCTCGTCTGTACTCCCGTCTTCCCGCTGTGGATTTCATCTGACTGCTTGGCCGTGGTATCTCATCAGATACGACATCTGTGGAAGGTGGTCCAGAGTCTGAAAATATAAAGGCTGGTGCAACTAGCACCTTTTTAAGATGACAAACATTTCTCAATAGAACCGTATCTGCAACATCTACTGTTGTCTCCTTTGCTCCTCTCCTTTTGTCAAGATAATCCGGGGTTCTTCCTCGCCTAAAGCTACAGGACTGGCGTCTGCTAGGATCGAAATATGACAATCGCGATGTAGTTGCTAATTGCCGTTTTAAATACTGAAAAGCTCTGTCTTCAGTTTCATCCCACTCAAACTTGGCATTGGTCATTCAGTCTACGAAGTGGGTCCGTATTATTCGCCAAGTCTGATATCTCCGTTTTCACCGTTTTCATCAACACCACAATCGCTTGAGACCGATCGAACATTCGAGTTTCCATCCATTCTACGCTTTCCGTTTGTGTTTCCGTACCCGGCAAATGGTCTCTTATTAGTAGTTCTGCATTTGATAGCGTAATGACCGACACGATTGCACTTGTTACACTGCATAGTCCTAGCAGGACATAAACGGCTGGATTCATTATGATCTCTTCCCTTTTTATACACAATAAGTTAGCCGGGCATTATTTCATTTTCAGGTAAGTATAATATTCAATACTTATCTAACATTAAACAATCTTTATAATCAGGCCTGTTCTGAATTTTCAACGTTTTCAAAATGTAAAAACGAAACGAAAACGAACGTTTTACTATTTGCTGTTCCGAACTCCGAACGAAATTAACTTGTTTTGCTTTTCGAACTCGGTTTCGAAAACGTTTTGATAGCAGTAAGTCATCGACCGTATCAGCTGTCATGAAGCGGAAGAAATTGCTCAAATAACTACAAGCTAAGTTAATTTTTCAAAATGCCATCAGCTTTGGATATTGTTTGATTGCAGGCCAAGCTGATTGATCTGTGAATGTGCTTATTCATATTGACACGAAGCAGATGATCCAATTATTGAGAACCAGAGCTGTCATCAATTCAAAAATAAAAGCATTCAAGCTTCACTTTGTATTTTAAATACGATTAAATGTATTTGTCGTAGATCACAGAAATCGTTTGTATTAATTTTGAATGTTAACTGTTAAGTCTCAATAATAAAGATGGTCATGTATACTAGGGTTACCACTGAAAGCAAGGTGTGAGGTAAGGATTGCCTCTGCCGAGCATGGCCCAGGGGTGTTGTTCAGTAATCAGTGTTGAAAGTATTCACTGACAGATGTGACAGACAGTGTCAAATATGACAGGAGACATTGACGAGTAAGAGGACAAGTGGAAAGTCATTCTTTTTCCGGTTTTGCGGTCGTGGTGTGCAGACGTGTTGCCTCACTGTTTTCTTGAAACTGAACAATAACCTTATCGGGACTTGCTGTGCGGTCAGTGTAACATAAAGTAAATACAATGAGCAGAAGTCCATCTCCGACATATTTAAAACTCTTTTTGAAAATTTATTTAAAATATTTCAGGTTGAATATAGCAGATAGAAGCTAAATTAGACTAATACTTTGTTGTCCAATTTAGTTATTCAATTGAAGCAATCGATAACAAAAATTAAACTGGAATTCAGAACAGCTCGGTTTTGTTTTTCATGCAATACTTTATAGATGCTTATAAAAAAATTCTTTAAAAAATATACTTCAACTATTTAAAGTTAAAGTAGTAATGTTAAATGTTTCTAAAAATGTTCAACATTATTATAATTATCAGTTTATAATTTTAGGTATTTATTTTAATGCTTTAAATGGCATTTACATTTAAGACCGGTGACTCTAAAGCACACGTTTTGAAAACGACAATTATTGTCGATTTTCGGAGTTCGGAACAGCAATCAACTCGTTTTGTGGCAAATCGACTCGTTTTCAGAATTAAGAACAGGCCTGATTATTATTTCATTATCGTTTTACAGGTACGATTTCAACAACAGAACAAAGTGCAAAACAACAAAACAGCTGAGGAACTGTGGAACCATACATTGGAATAAGCGCTGTAAATGCGCCCGGTTTGTGTGTAGTTTTTAGTGCTTGTATGCATTAATATACATTTATATAAATGTATTATTTTACTGTGTGCTATATTATTTTGTGAATTCTACTAGTTAACTGTTCCTAAACTGTTGTCTGTCCAAGACATTAATTTCTTTTAGCGATATTAATTTTATATTTTATATACCTATTTGTATTTCTAAATTTTAAGTTATATTTTTTTTCGTTTGTATAATATTTTGGTATAAAGTCTTGATTTATTTTATTATTTTAATTTGCTTGTATGTATACTTTTAATTTTTCATAATTTGCATTTTAATTTTGTATTTTAGTCGAGGTTGAATTGGACATAATAAACGACTATGAACTATTTCGAATATCTTAATTCTTTGGTCGAGTATAGTTGTTGGAAAGCTGCTCTTCTCTAGACGAATTGGGTGAGCCACTGATGTGTGGCGGCAGAATGGAGCGGACTCACTTTGTAAAAATTTGATGCTGCCTCGGTGCAGCTTTTGCTGCTTAAGGCTGCTGCTGATGATGCCAGATGAAAACAGCTCAACTGTGGCTGCTGAATTGTACGCACGCTGGCACTGGTCAATGCACTGGTGATGCTCGCTGGACAAAATCTTCACTGGTGGCTGCTGGATCAGCTGCCACCAGATTTGCTCGCCGGCACCTATTCAGGCAGAGATCCGCTCGTGGCCAACGCTGCGAAATCGGTGATGAATGTGCTGACTCCCCGTCACAAGCAGAATCGGGCACAACTTAGTGTTTGACGAAACGTGATCTGATTTTAATTAATTTTCCTCGACAAGGTTATGTCCACTACGACAAGCCTTGGAGCATCACACACCCGCTCTCGATCGACTCAAATTCCAGGCTCTCTTCTGCAGCAGCAACGTGTTACCAAAATCACTCATGTAATTCGAAATTAACCGCTACTGTTGCATTCGCTGTTTCCACTCATTCGCTGAGTTGGGGATCAGGGGCATGAGGGGTATAAAGCATATTTCTGTCTCGCTAAGCAGTCAGCAGCCATATCTGTCTATCTTTGGAGTTGCTACCCCCATGACAACTACCTCAACTATCGACCTCCCCCCCCTAAAGTTTTGACCGCGCTGACGCAGGATAATGTCGGTCTTTCACGGGTTCCGTTCCATCAATCAGCTGTATCCGGTGCTGTAGCAGGTAAGTCTTGCCCAAACCGTTCTTTTCGAACTGGAGAAATTCGCGTTTTACGGCTTCTAACTGAGTCACCTGCCTCTCTTCCAGGCTCCACATCTCCGAATCAAACTCGAAATCTTCCTCGTCCCGGTAATATGATACGTATGTCCGTATTCAAAACTGTCGCCTCAGAAACATCAGGACCTGCTTCGTGAACTATCGGGGCCCCAAGCACGTTAGGAGCGATTTCAAACGCCCTCCAGTAGTCAATGCCAAGATACAACTCCTGCTGCAGGTCAGGACACTTGTAAAATACAATTTCTTCTACTCTCCCTTTGTATTTCACAGGCAGCACGACACGTCCCAAAATAGGAAGGCTTGCTCCTGCACTGGCCATTTCAGTTCCTCGACCAACTCCCGGCACCCTCGTCCAAGCAAGCTGAGGGAAGCTCCCGTGTCCAGCAGTCCTTTCATCCGGCGTCCTGCTATCTCCCCATCCGCAAACACACGTGGATCTGTATTGTCGTCTCGCTGGACAGCCTCGATGACCTGTCGCCTAATCATCCTGCGTCTACGGAAGCGTGCTCGAGCTTTTAAGATGCGTCGAGTGGCCAGCGTCATTCCCTTAAGCTGTCGCTCACCAAAAATCCTATTCCGGGCCGACATATATGCCCGGACGCGATCCTCGTACGGTAGGCAACTTAATGAATTCTCTTTGACGAGCTGGTTATCCTTGATAATGTTCCTAGGATTATCCTTATCCTGACCCTTAACCTTATATTCATTTACTCTATCCTTATCTTTGTAATTATTTAATTTGTTATTACTTATTCCATTTTTTCAGGTTTGCTGTTCGAGCTGGATCCCTGTTCTACATCCTGTTGAGTCTTGCGTCTTTCCTTTCCGCGGTCGTCATTCCCGAGCGCACTTGTCCCGCTCACACCGCGCATCCTTGCGTTTTTCGGACAACCTTCACACTGGGAACTAAAGGTGTCAGGCTTTCCGCAAAGGTAGCAAAGGATCTTTCGCTCCTTGAATAGGCAATCCCGCCACACGTGGTCGAACTGGCCACAGTTCCAGCAAACTAATCTGGGTCAATGCCTCCTCCAAGTCCTCGGGTGGCGGTTCTGGTTCACCAGGCGGAACTTCAACTTCGTGAACTGACGGCTTGACTCCATTCGAATACCGTGGCTGCTGTGCGTATCCAGCACGTGTCCTACGACTGGCATGCCACTTCACATCGATACATTCTTGACGCAGCTCGTCGACGGTAATGACATCCATCGCATACACATATTTTGCAACGCTCTCCTTTTCCAGCTCCCGGTCTCTGAGCGGCTTTTGGAAACGCGAGGCGAGGTGGCGAATATGATGAATACAGTCATCCACTCGAATTGGTAATAGTCAAGTGCCAACAAAAGGTAGTTACATGGCTTCAAATTATTCACACATAGTACGGGCAGCAAAAGACATGAAAATAGATGCAAACGGAAAAAGCTCATTGACCTATGTAATTCCTTCAACCTGACAGTGCTTAATGGAAGAACCATAAGCGACGGTGATGGTAGTCTAAATTTCGTCAAATCGCAGGCCGCATCAACTATTGACTACTGCCTGATAAATGGCAGCTGGCATAATATGGTCGTGAATTTGAACCATTTGCCCCTTGTCATCAGCATAGGTTTGAAAGGGATCTTGACGAAGAATGAGAGCAAGCCATTGCCAAAACTAAGATGGGTTGACCGGTATGCCGCCGAGTACGCAAAGCAGCTTAATATGAATGTCAACAACTCGCAGTCCCAACCGAACGATTTGGAAGCCTTGATTCAATGCATTTTAAAGGCATCAGAATGCATGCCAAAAACTACCAAGAAATCATATACGCAGCCATGGTTCGACCATGATTGTGTCGTAGCTAGGAAGAAGTCAATGAAATTGTTAAGGCAAGTTCAAAAAGATGCATGTGAATTAAACAAGAATAACTATAGCACAGCGAATGTAGCCTACAAGAATCTCTGCAGACACAAGGAGCAACAGCATAATAAAACCCTGGAACTGGAAGTAAACGATGTGCGGGATAGCAAATCTTTTTGGAACATGGTAAAACGCCTGAATAGCCGTACGAACAGCAACCGACTTCAAATCGACCCTGAGATGTTGGCAAGACACTTTAAAAGGCTCCTTTACATTGAAGACCCACCTACAAATCATTGTTATGCGCTACCCCTCCAACGAGTCGATGAGCTAGACACGACAATTACAAACTCTGAGGTAAGGACTGCAATACTTCGCCTGAAAAACGAGAAAGCTCCTGGTGTGTACTCTATACCGGCAGAATTCTTCAAAAATGCTACACCAAAATTCGTGCAAGAGCTTACCTGGGCGTTAAATATTATTTTTGAAAATGGCGAAGCACCGGATGGCTTTCGAAAAGCGCTACTTTTTTCAATTTTCAAAAAGGGAGATCCACGTGAAGCAGCAAATTACAAAGGCATATCGTTTCTAATTGAAGATATGAAGTTATTTGCGTCTATCTTGCTGTCACGTCTAACAGGCTGGATTTCCATCCAGCATAAGATTCTTAGCGAATACCAGATGGGATTTAGAAAGGGCTATTCAACAGTAGATAGTATATTTGTTCTGACGTCAATAGCAAACGCATACCTTCTTCGAAAAAAAAAGCTGTACATATTCTTTGTAGACTTTAAAGCTGCCTTTGATACAATTGACAGCCGCAGCCTTTTCTTGAAATTGAGCAACCTGGGCATATCATTCAAAATTATAAAGATCCTCAACAGCATGTATGAGCGGAATATTGTTGCAGTGTGGCATGGAAATGAGCTTTCGCAGTGGTTTGATTCTAACCTGGGTGTCAAGCAAGGTTGTCTTCTCAGCCCTATACTCTTTGCTCTATATGTCGACGATATCGTTTCCACGCTACCAGGAGGAGTCCAACTAGGGACAGCACGTATCAAAGTCCTAATGTACGATATGGTGCTACTGGCGGACAGTGCTGAAGCTCTCCAGAGGAGGATCAATGCCTTACATGACTATTGTGTAACCTGGGTCCTACAAATAAATTGTGAAAAGTCAAAGGTAATGAT
>JBAMBJ010001012.1:0-35481 GCA_037043495.1 Drosophila recens | reverse complement strand
ATTGATCCAACATTTGTTGCAAGGATTGGGGAAAACCCAGAAAAACCCAATCAGATCAATACAAATTAGTAAAGTTAAAAACCTCTAGGAAAATCTCTGATCAGAGATCAGAGATTTAACCGGAGGTGATTAAAAAGAGAAGCTTTTATAAGGTGGAGAGAGAGATTGCTTGATAATAAATGATATAATTCATTATAGTCAGAGCATAGAACTCGAAAACGATTATGCAAAGCGTAGTCAGTAGTGCATGTAAGCAAGAATAATGGAGCGAAATTCCTAGACACCCTAAAGGGGACATTGAAGTTAATACGTTTTAATAATGCAGGGGAGCAAATATCTCCAGTAATTAATTTATCGAGGAAGATAACACCAAGATCAGTTCTGCGGTGAGCCAGGGACGGGAGATTTAGAAGCAGAAGTCTACTTGAGTGAGGTGGCAAACGGAGATTTGGATTCCAGGCAAAATCACGAAGTGCAAAAAGTAGGAATTGTTTCTGTACAGATTCAATTTGGTCTTGGTAAAGTTTGTGCTGAGGATTCCAGACACAAGAGCAGTATTCAAGAATAGGTCGAACTAAAGAGGTGTATAGAAGTTTAGTGACATACGGGTCATTAAATTCTTTTGACCAACGCTTTATAAATCCAAGAGTGCCTTTAGCCTTGTTTACAATGGAAGAAATATGAAGAGTGAAACATAATTTATTATCAAAAAGGACACCAAGATCTTCAACAGTCGATATGCGTTGCAGAGGAACATTATTGATCGAGTATGTTGCTAAGTAAGGAGTAACCCTGTTAAAAGTCATAAACAGGCATTTAGAAAAATTTAAATTAAGATGATTAGCTACACACCAAAGATGCATTGCGTTTAAGTCATCCTGTAAAAGCTTATGGCAATCGGCTTCCTTATATGGTAAAATAAGTTTCACGTCGTCTGCATACATAAGTATATGACAGTGATCTAAAACAGTCGGCAGATCATTAATAAAAAGATTGAAAAATAAGGGACCTAAATGACTACCTTGAGGTACACCAGAAGTGACCTGGACAGATTTAGAGGTGGCAGATCTAAGCAATACTCTTTGGGTCCTATCTGTAAGGTAAGAAGAGATCCATAAAAGGAATGAAGGGGTAAAACCAATTCGGTCAAGCTTAAGGAGAAGAAGGTTATGGTTAACAGAATCAAATGCTTTACTGAAGTCTGTATAAATTACATCTGTTTGCATTTTATTCAGGAAAGCCTTATTTACTAAAGAAGTAAACTCTAGTAAATTGGTAGAAGTTGACCGACTCTTCACGAAACCATGTTGAGCGGGGGATATGATCGATTTGCAGTGATGCTGCAAAGAAGATGTAATAATTTTTTCGAAAAGCTTAGGGATTGCTGATAACTTTGCAATTCCCCTGTAGTTAGAAATATCCGCTTTACACCCTTTTTTATGCAAAGGGATAATGTAGGATTCTTTCCATACAGCGGGGAAAACAGTAGAATAGAGGGATAGATTGAAAAGTGCTAATAGAGGATTTAATAATGAAGTATGACACTCTTTCAACACACAACTAGGTATGTTGTCAGGGCCTGGAGAGAAAGAAGATTTTAGTGAATTAATAGCAGAAATAATACAACTATCGGTTATTGAAGGTGAAAATAAAGAATTTAATTTTGGGGTTGAATAAGAGTATGGGATGTTATTAGAAGAAGAAGAAGAAGAGTAAATAGATTGAAAAAAATCTGCAAAAAGATTAGATGCCTTAGAATCATCGCTAACTTTGTTAGAATTAAGGAAAAAAGATTTAGGTAATGAGGAATCTCTACGTTTGGAGTTAACGAAGGAGTAGAATTGCTTAAGTTGCTTTCAGACGAGGATTTTTTAACCGACACTTTTTTACCGTCGGTGAGTGTTGCCATTCACACTATTCGCATCGGTGTTCACACCAAAATCCCATCGGTTTTTTTTCTCAACGAAACTGGTCACACTTGACTTAATTGCATGCGACAACAAATAATATTTCAATACAATAATACAAATACAATACAATAATGGATTCGGAAGATATTATTGAAGTTATTTCGGTTGTGACTGCTGTTGTTCAAACAGTGAGTGCATTATCTGCGGCGGAAAAAATTAAAAAGAAAAAGAAAACTCCGCGCACTGTATGGAGTCGATTCTGGCTGAAGCGACGCGACCAAGGAAAGGATGTTGCAGAGCTCGTGTTAAAGGAGCTGCAGTATGAGGATGTGGAAACTTTCTATAATTTTAATAGAATGTATCCTAGGACTTATCATCACCTTTTGGGCTTACTGCGTAGCAAAATTGAGAAGCAGGATACTGTTATGAGACAAGCAATCCCTGCGGAAACACGACTACTGATGACTCTGCGATTCTTGGCAACTGGCGATTCGTTTAGAAGTCTGTCTTGTGCGTTTCGGGTCTCTTGCCCTGCGATCACATCAATTATTCATGAGGTGGTTGATGCGATTATAAGCTCACTTGCAGAAGACTACATGAAGGTAAGAGTGAATCAAGATATAAGTTGTGTTACACATTTATTTACAAGTAATTCTTAGATGCCGAAGACTACGGATGATTGGTTGCGAATCGCAAAGGAATTTAACGACTTGTGGAATTTCCCACATTGCCTGGGTGCTTTAGGTAACGGTTTTGAAAATATTATCTAGACAGTGTGTATTAATATTAGGTGGCTTTCAGATGGAAAACACATTGCGTTTCGCGCCAAAGCAGCTGATGGCTCCCTTTACTTTAACTATAAAGGATTTAACAGCATTGTTCTGCTTGCTCTCGTCGATGCCAACTATAATTTTTTATACGTTGATATTGGCTGCAACGGGAGAGCAAATGATGCATCAGTATTTAACGCGTCAACTCTTTGCAAGGCAATGGAGCAGAAGCAACTCAACATTCCGCAGGACAAGGAGTTGGAAGAAAACGGGGAAAAGATGCCGTACGTCATTGTGGCAGACGAAGCCTTCAAGCTGCAAAAGTGGTTAATGGAACCTCACAGACAACGCACGACGCAGGAGAACAAAATTTTTAACTATCGCTTGAGCAGGGCACGGCGTGTAGTTGAAAATGCTTTCGGAATTCTTTCCAACCGATTTCGGTTGTTTCAAACGACCATTAACTTGAGCGCCGAAAAAGTGGAAAAGTGTACATATGCGGCTTGCATCCTCCACAATTATTTAAAAACGCAAGAGAGGTGCTACATGGAGGGAACTGATAAGGAAGACACAACTGAAGTTTTATTTACACCAGGAGAGTGGCGATCCATTCAGCCTTTAACAGGCCTTGGTTCGGTAGGAAATAGATGTGCGGACCAGCCGTTAATCGTCCGAGAACAATTTACCCACTATTTCAATACTACGGGAGCTGTCTCCTGGCAGTCAGATGCCATAAAAAAATTTAACTTTTAAAGCCAAATAAAATACAAAAAACTAAATAAATTACAAAAATTAATTTTTATTTTTATATTCATTCATTATTTAATTATAAGTTTAACAAAATAACATTTTAAATAGTTTACGTTTCTACTAACATAAATAATAATTTGTAGGCGAGTTTAGCTGACTCGAGATCCATATGTCCACATGTCACACAAACACTTGCAGTATCCTTGCAATCCTTGCATTCTGCAACAACACACTTGCATAATGCAAGGATTGCAAGGATACTACAAGTGTTTGTGTGACATATGGACATATGGATCTCGAGTCAGCTAAACTCGCCTACAAATTATTCTTTATATTAGTCATAAGCTTCATAGAAATTTTGTAATATTTTCATGCGCATTTCCATGCGCTTTTTGGGATCTTCAATCCGCTCCATCTCTGACTTGACGAGCTCCCCAAATGAGTCCACATCTGGCTGGAACCTGCGCTTCGGCCTTATTGCACCCAACATATCGTTTGCCGTCTTTAAAATGCTTTCTGCCGATACAGGAGGTTCTTCCACCTTATTTGAACAGCTGGCCGTTTCCAAGCAAACTTCCTCTTCAGTTGCATCGTGAGACTCCGATGTCATTGAGTCGTTTTGAATCTGTGGAAAATAATCACAAACGTTATATTTATGTATACAAAATTGCAAACTACACTTACATCAAAGTTGGATGTTCTTTGCTCCTTAATTTTCATGTACGGCTTGAGAAACTGCAAGTTATCCATCCAAAAAGGCTTGACCTTTTCATCGGTCCCCATACCGCTTCTTGAGTTACTGTTGGTCTCCTTTTTAAGATGCACCAGGTATTGGCTACGGAGTGTACCAAGCTTTGACTTCACATCAGCTACTTTAATGCCTTCCACTGCAGACTTCATTTGCTCAACAATCTGGCTCAATGATTCCGAGCGGCAGTGCTTGTTGTGATATAAGGGGCTCTTTGCGTCGTAGAGATTCGGATGCTGCTCATACACATCAATTAACATTTTAATTGAGTCCGGGCTCCATATAATCTTCTAAAATATTGTAAAATGATTTATTTTATTTAAAATATAATATTTCATGTAAGAAATTTGTATTTTACTTACATTTGCCGCCATCCTTCACAATATGATTACACTTTTTTTTTGCCGAAAAGCACAAAAAAATACCAAAAAAGTGCGATGTTAACGTATTGATGTTACTGGCACGGTTTAACCGACGCAAAAAACCGATGGAATAGAACGTGTTCTATTTCCATCGGTGAGCGTCGGTTTCTCACCGACACTTTAAAATTTTGTGTGTTTACACGACACCGACAGTTTTTTGACAAAAAGTGTCGGTTAAAAATCCTCGTCTGAAAGCACTTTTAGGATCCCGCGCAAATTGATTCTTGCAACGAATTAGATAGCTTTCATAGCACTGAGAATTGTAGATTGAAAAATTAGCTTTGGCTTTAGAATATTTCAAAAAGTCCAAGTTGGATGACGTCAACTTGAACCTTTTGAAATATTTTGATTTTAAATTTTTTAGATAAGATAATCTTTGAGTGAACCAAGGAGGCTTTAATGAAACGGACTTAACTACACTAATAGGAATACAGACATCTAAAAGAGAATTTAGAGTGTTGTAGAAGAAAGAGACAGCTACGTTCATATCATTCGTTATATACAGAGTGGACCAGTCTGTTGCAATAATCAGTTGGTTAAGTAAGAGAAATTCCCTTTACGAAAACAGCGGCGGGAATTGATAGGAAGTGAGAAAGACGTAAGGTAGGAATTAGGTATAGAAAGTGAAAGTTCAAGTGTAGGATGGTAAGAATCTTCAGGCTCAACTACAGGAGAAGATCTAGTGACAGTAGCACTTGACAGATCATTTACAAAGATAAGATCAAGCTTCCTATTAAGATTATTTGATATTGAATTAATTTGAAAAAGGGGAAGGTCAATTAAACCATCCAAGAACTCATTATGTACTGAGGGAACTAAATAGTTTAAGTCATTAAAAAATGACCAGGAGATGTGTGGCAGATTAAAATCCCCGACAACAACAAGAATGTCCTTATCAAGCACAAGGCTAGAAATTTCCTTTATAATTCTAAGATGTCGCATAAAGATATGAATATCAGATAAAGGTGGTATGTAAGAGCACGAAATAAATAGGGAACAAGACAGAAGTGTAACCTTTACGGCAACAAATTCTATGTCGTCAGGTGTAAAAACGTTAATTATTTCAGATTGAAATGAGGATTTGACAGAAATCGAAACACCACCTCCTCGACGGTTAAGCCGATAACGTCTAAAGGTAATAAAATTAGATGACATTATCTCATTATTAGATATGCTAGAATTTAGCCAAGTCTCAGAGAATGCAATGATGTCTGAATCAAATGAAGTACTATTTGTGAAAAGATTTTTTAACTTATATCCGAGACCCCTAACATTCTGATATTGAATATTAATTTGATCAAGGTCTAGTTTTTTGAGGCTGTTGGGGACCAAGTTCCCCAAAATAAACAATAAGTATTATTGAAAATATTTGTGTATAAACTATATCTTTTAGTTTTATAAGCATTTGCTTATTGTGGGGACTTCGGCTCAAGGTTGCCACCTGGTAGCAGAAATCCTATATGTAGAGCTTATTAAGGGGACAAAATAAGTACACCCTGCCCGCTTTATATATTAATAAACTCTTTTGGGGACTTACTAATTATGGGGACAAATTACTTAACCCTCTTCCCTCTATATATAATAATAGACTCTTTTGGGGACTAACTAAGCTGGTGAAAAACAGATACGTTTACTAACATCAATAAAAAAAATAATGCTGAAGACATTTTTTTCCCCTATTTTTTTTAATAAACGATTTCGTTTTTCATCGCTCTTTGACAAGCTAAGGAATATCAATAAAAAATCAAAAATTTTAAAAATTAATAAGAAACATTTAATCCACTTTTATCTTTAACAAAATATTCATTATTTCTTAGTTTTTTCTTTTTCTTAATTATTATAATTTGTTAATAGTTGATAGCCCAAATCAAATTGTTATTTTTGTCAATAAGGATCTACTATTGTAACAGACAATTTTTTTTTGTAATTATTAATGTGGATCATTACAAATGATATTGTTTGTTAAAATGGTAAATCTTTCTTGATATAAATAACAATTTGGTGTTGATTTAAAGTTTTTATTTCTGACAAGTTCCTTTAAATTTGAACAAAATAAAAATGAAAACATGATTTATGTTTGGAACATCATAAGAAAACAATTCAATTGTTCTTAGCTCTTAAGAATTAATAATGAGTTAACAATGATCAAAAATTTTTTAAAAACTTTGCGCTGCTCTGCCTTCCGTTGGTTATCAATAAACGTTTTGATTTGTGCAGCAGATCGTTTAACCAAACACGGATATTTATTTTTGAGGGCGACACATTCTTTCAGCGACGGAAGACTCTGTATTTTTGCCAGGTCACCAAATTCATGACAAAGAACGCTCTTTTCCTCCTCATTCCATCTGATTCGTTTGGTTTTTCCAAAAAGAGATCCTAAGATTATAAAAAATATTTGTTAATATTTTAATTTTTAAAATAGGGGGTGCGACAGAATTTTAAACCAATTTTTTTTGGATTGGAATTCTGTGGTACCCCTGTCTAAGATTGTAATGATTAAATAATTATAAATTTTCGTACTAGAACGACGTTTTATTTTTGGTGGGAGATACTCATCCTCGGAACTAGCATGAAAATCTGTTCCATCACTTTCTGGGCAAGCATTTAAATTTGATACGCCATTTCCTGAGCATAGTTTAGAAACTGCTGTGTCCTCATCCGAGCTTGTATCTCCTGCTGCATCTTCAGTACCTGCTGAGTAGAAATTTTTTAATTAGAACAACGAAAATTATAGGTGACTAACATTTATGTCTAAATACAAACACAACACAGTTAATAAGTTTTTTAGCTAAGCCCAAAAACTCACCATCATCGTTGTTATTATTGAAATTCATAGCTGACATAAGCAGTTTTAATACTTCTGACATTTCACTAATAGATGGTGGCATGCGATAAATATTTTTGTGTATATCCTTGTGGTGGCCCATAAAATTAGCCAATCGGTCTACTTGCACATCATTTATATCCACCATCGTTGCAGTATGGGTTGCTAACTGTTTTCGTAAATTTGTTCCTCTTAAAGTCTCTGGGCGACTTGCTCCGCATTCTTTAGAGAATTTGACAAGAAGAGGACAAGCTCTAAAATACTGTTTTGAAAGTATATTATATATAAGTATATAATATATATTTATTGTTGTTTTTTACTCCGGCTTCAGTTCGATGCTGTAGAATGTTATCTATAGAAATTTGATTTAGCATGGTAAGAAGAACAGGCACTGTTCTATTAAGTTTTCCTCTGAGGGTTACCCTTTTGAATCTTTTTGAAATTTCTATTATACTTTCGGATAAGTTTTCTAGTCCAGCAAAATCTTGAATCTCTTGAGCTGCATTGTAATTCTCAATGGTCATTCTTTCGATTTCGCCAGCTCTACGTCTGTTGAAAATTTGCAAGCTGATAAGAGTACACTCCGTTAATGAGATCCACGCAGATAGACTAAAGCCTATACTGATAACATTTAACATTTCTTCCGCTTTTGTGTTGACATAATCGTAAAGTTTTTTTATATCATCTGCTGATGGTAACATAACTTTTGCAGCCCTTCGCTTCGTTGATTGGTCTTCAACTGCTCTTCTATTTATGTTGATGTTTATTTCATTTTCCCACAGGCATAAAAAGTCGTCTACTTGTTTTTTTTTGACAGTGTTATCAGTTTTAATACAGTTCGCAGACAGAGTTTTGGCACTTTTTTTATAAGACATGATAATGTCGTTGCTACGGTTGGTTTTTTAAATGCCATTTTATCGTAATCAAATTCCGCTACAGCCCTTATAGATGATATTACAATATCGTAATATTTTGGGCAAATAACTTCTGTAAGCTCTGAAATTTCAGGATTTTCCTTTTTTATATTAAGTAAAAGTCTACTTAAAAGTCTCATATTCGCTCTAATCATGTCATGTTGCACCTCGGAATGTTTTAAGCACTCTACATTGCCAAATAAAACTATTAAATGATCGTATCACTGCGGACGGCAGTCCGCGCTAGTGACGAAAGCAGCACGAAGTGTGCGAAGGCGACTAGCATATATACACAGGAAGAATGGAAAATTTGCTATGACTGTCCGATCAGGTCGAGCTATATACCGATAGAAAGGTATCAATTAAACTTACAAATGTGCATACTAAGTCTTTTAAAAACTCACCTGGTTCGTGAGATAAACAGGTGTAAGTGGGAGGGGCAAAATTTAAATTATTGGAGCTAATGGGGCCGTTGGAGCCTTTTTTTTTATTTTTTACTATTCTAATCAAAAATACGCTTCGAATGACACCTTGATCATCAAAATCCGATCACTGACTCAAAAGATAATTAATTTTGAAATTTTTGGTGCCCTTCTCAAAACGAGATGAAAAGTCAGTCTGTTTGTTTGTCTGTTTGTTTGTCTGTTTGTTTGTATGGATCAAATCGTTGATTTAGCTTAAAAGTTTGAATGAGGACTTGTTCCCGCTCAAAAATCTAGAAACGTTTGTTCTACGACTTTTTCGAAAAATTGCTAGTTTAGCGGGAAATCGCTAAAAACCGCTAAAATTGAAACCCCCATAGCATCCAAACTATAGAAGCTACAGATGCGATCTATATATCGGTGAAAAGGTATTTCCAAGGGCTTTTGGGCATACCTTCAACGTTTTTTTTTAAGTAAAAAGGTAAACAGCTACAGGTGAAATAAGGTATTTTTTTCCACATTTTGGCGATTTTAGAAAAATCTACACATGAAATCGCTTTAAAATATGTTAGGGGAGAAGTGGTGGTTGTGGGCATGGGTGGGTTGTGGGCACCCCTACGTATATTTTAACGAAATGAAGATTGAGGTTTGTTGGTAATGTCATTCGCAAGAAATTACCCTATGTATAATTCATGCCAAATATCAAAGTGAACGGACACGTTTCCTTTTGGAAATGAACGAATTGGTTTTTTTTGTGCTTGGAAAAGGCGAGGAAACTTCTTTCAAACATTTTTAATAGTGTATCAATCAAAGTGGATCGATTGGAAAGGTAAGTGTAATGCATTTTTATTTAGTCGAACTATTATGCTAAATGGAACAATATCGATTTGAACCAAAAAATTTAAACAAACAAATTTTTTCATCACTTTTTTAAGTGTCTGCTAAAGTGGGTTGTGGGCACAAAAATTGAGGGTGTTGTGGGCACCCCCTTTTTTTAGTCAAATTTTTTATATAGCTACTGTTTCTTGGAAAATTGTTCTAAAAATTTATTTGGATCCCTCTAGAACATTCTTGTGATTTTCACGCTTCATTCTTGATTTTTCGGCCAACTCCATCAATTGTACCATCTGCGATCGAGCTTTTCATGTGAAATGTGTGGGCATGCGGGCAAGTTATTATACATGTAAAAATTGTGTTTCCGACGATGAATAACGCCTATGCAGGCTTTATGATTAATAAACTGTCATTTTGTTCATATTAGTTATTTTTTTTTTTTCATATTTTTCCATTTACAGCATTTTTGCCAAGGGTGCCCACAACCCCCACTAAAAAAATTTTTAGCTGAAAATACCGATTTTACAAAAGTCCATGTAAAATTTTTTTGCGTAACGAAATCCGGTATGTTTTTATATGATTAGTTAGCTTAGGTCTCTAGCTTTACACAGATATCCATATATCCAAAAAATATGCACTAGGTCGGTAATTATAGGCCGAAATCAAAACTATGCCCACAACCGCCACATCTCCCCTATATATTTTAGGCAATTAGATTCCGCGTTTTTTGACATATAACACATATCTGTCAAAATTCGTTTGGACAA
The DNA here is from genome assembly GCA_037043495.1 of Drosophila recens. NCBI lineage: Eukaryota > Metazoa > Arthropoda > Insecta > Diptera > Drosophilidae > Drosophila > Drosophila recens. Next base: position 25,120 of record JBAMBJ010001012.1, on the reverse strand, counting down.
GATATTACCTACCCATAAAAAAACCTCTTTACGAGGTAAAAGTCTAGTGACGAAAACATTTTCATGCCCCAAAATTTCTGATATCAAATTTTGTGACGAATAATATTAAGTTTTACACATAAATTATTTTAAACAAAATTTTGGCACTCGGCACATTGCGCTAAAATGTCTCAATTCTAATACCAAATAAAACTCACTGTTTTGCGCAGTGCCGAATGCAAAAATTTTGTTTAAAATAATTTATGTGTAAAACTTAATATTATTCGTCACAAAATTTGATATCAGAAATTTTGGGGCATGAAAATGTTTTCGTCACTAGACTTTTACCTCGTAAAGAGGTTTTTTTATGGGATATCAGAAATTTTTGAATAAGACATCAGAAATTTTGAAATTGCAATATTTTTTGACAGTATAGTTTTGTCAATTTTGTTTATTGTTTGTACAGTTAAAACAAACTGTCTGGCAAAACTGGTCCCCTTTACAAACACACATGCCCAGCGCAAAAGCATTCAGCACTTTTCAACTCTGGCTGCTATGACACTTTGCAGCTGCTGTCCTATTCCCATTCTACCTTTTTAAATAAAAAATAAACGTTGAAGGTATGCCAAAGCGCTCTTCGAAATACCTTTTCAACGATATATAGATCATATCTGCTGCTTTTATCGTTTGGATGCTATGAGGGTTTCAATTTTAGCGGTTTTTAGAAATTTCCCGACAAACGATTCTATATTTTTAATTATAAAATGATTTAACTGCCGCAAAAAGAATTCACCACTTGCAAGCAGTTCATTTCCGCATTACGCTGCAAGCAGTGTACATACTGCATATGTACATGTAAAGGTAAAAGGTATATTCAGTTAATAGGTAATATCTTGTCCAAACGAATTTTGACAGATATGTGCTATATGTCAAAAAACGCGAAATCAAATTGTCTATAACATATAACATATTGTAAAGTGATTGCATGTGTGGATTTTTCTTAAATCGCCAAAATGTGGAGAAAAATACCTTATTTCACCTGTAGCTGTTTACCTTTTCACTTAAAGAAAATTTTTTGAAGGTATGCCAAGAGCTTTCGAAATACCTTTTCAACGATATATAGATCATATCTGTAGCTTCTATCGTTTGGATGCTATGAGGGTCTACGACTTTTTCGAAAAATCGCTAGTTTAGCGGGAAATCGCTAAAAACTGCTAAAATTTAAGCCCCCATAGCATCCAAATGATAGAAGCTACAGATGCGATCTATATATCGTTGAAAAGGTATTTCGAAGAGCTCTTAGGCATACCTTAAAAGTTACAGTTACAGGTTAAATAAGGTATTTTTTCCTACATTTTGACAAATTAAGAAAAATCTACACATCAAATCACATCAAATATTGCAATTTTAAAATTTCTGATGTCTTATTCAAAAATTTCTGATATCCCATAAAAAAACCTCTTTACGAGGTAAAAGTCTAGTGACGAAAACATTTTCATGCCCTAAAATTTCTGATATCCAATTTTGTGACGAATAATATTAGTTTTACACATAAATTATTTTAAACAAAATTTTTGCATTCGGCACTGCGCAAAACAGTGAGTTTTATTTGGTCTGAAGAATTGAGACATTTTAGCGCAATGTGCCGAGTGCAAAAATTTTGTTTAAAATAATTTATGTGTAAAACTTAATATTATTCGTCACAAAATTGGTTATCAGAAATTTTGAAGCATGAAAATGTTTTCGTCACTAGACTTTTACCTCGTAAAAAGGTTTTTTTTATGGGGTAATAATGTACGACTAATTTCGTCGTCGTTCAAGACAGGTGCTACTTTATTTCTCAAGATTTCGTTTGCTGCGCTGTGCATATAACCAGTCTTTGCCCGTCCAGCTTTTAAAATATCTCGCAATCCTTTCTTATGATCATTTTCAAAACATTTCTTTACATGGTTTCGAATAGTTTTTTTTGGGTAAAACCCATGGCAAGTACGACAGGGAACAAAATCGAGTGCCGTATTTTTGGAATTAACTCGATTTCGACGTGTTGCAATGATGTTTCCAAAGTCAGTGTTGTACAGAAAATCTCCCTTTTTCGAACACATTCTATTAGCTGATTTCGTTTTTTTGAATTTTTGCTCAAAACAAAAAGTTCTTTCACAACGGGTTCATTGCGATGCATTAGTTCCAAGTGACGTGCAAACTTAGACTGGAGTTTCTTGCAATATATGCAAAAGTGCTTCTTAGACTTGGGTTGACTTTCGGTTGTATAAACCGTAAACTTTCGTATGTCATTTATGGGGGTTTTGGCAACGAATGATAAACTACGGTCAACGGTGCTATTAAAATCCGATTGAGTCTCTTATGGATTGAAGGTAGTGTCATGATTGACAGAAATTAACGATTCATTTATAGAGCTGTATATATTTGTATAATCTAAAGACAAAGATAGGTCCAAATAGGGTATAAAAATTGTTTACGTTAATTAAAAACTTATTTCACGTAGAGCTGAGCAACATATGCTGCTACAAAATAAAAAAAAATATTTAAATAAATATGATATTTACTTTGTTCTTCACTGGAATAAGTCTGCTGGAGTACGCTAGCTGGCGTCGCAAATGAAAAATCCAGTGGGCAAACTTCACCGCGCACTGTGTGGGTGCGCATGACGGGCGTTGACTGTTCCTCCTGATCCGCATACTCAGTTGCGCAAGCTAGAATATAAATGTGAAGATTTATTAATGTGTGTGTGAGTATGTGAAAGTGTATGTGTGAGTGTGTGTGGGAGTGTATGAGTGTGTGTGTGAGTGTGTGTGTGAGTGTGTGTGTGAGTGTGTGTGGGAGTGTGTGTGTGTTTTTTTTTTTTATTCTTTATTTTCAACATTTAAATTTAGAACTAAATAATATGGTATGGTATGAACATAAAAAGGTCCACATCCCTTCGGCACAGCCGAAGAGCAAAGCTTCGCAAGGACAAAGATCTTCCTATGCTATCTCCCTTTTCTGGCGCTCACATCTGCGGAGCTCTTTCATCATGTCGGCTGCAAAGTTGTTGAATGCCGTCCAAAATCCAGCGTTTTCCAGCATCTTATCAACCAGGTTCATGGGTGTAAGGACACAACCAGCAGATCGCCATAGGTCAGCTCTTAAACGGTCAAATCGCCCACATTCAAAAATTACGTGCTCGGCGTCCTCCGCTGCATTTCCGCAGTTTGGTGAGCTTTCGTGGCCAAATCTGTGCAAATACTGGCTGAAGCAGCCGTGTCCACTGAGAAGCTGCGTTGTGTAAAAGTTAACTGAGCCGTGCTCTCTGTTAATCCAGCGGCCAAGATCTGGAATAAGACGGTGTGTCCACCGACCCTTCTCTGCTGTGTCCCATCGCCTTTGCCATTCTCTGAGGCTTTCCTCTCTTGCCACCTTTCGAGCAGCCTTCCTATCAGTGCCAGCTCGGATGGCCTCTGCCACAGATTTCTCCTCAGCAACTAGAACATCTATTGGAATTAATCCTGCGATAACTAGTGCTGCCTCATCCGAGATTGTGCGAAATCCAAAGCATATTCGCAGCGCGCAGAGGCGATGAGTTGACTTGACTCGCTTGGCGTAGCTTGGAATCTTAATTCCGTCTGCCCAGATAGCTGCAGCGTATATAATAGCTAAGCGGACGACGCTTGTAAGCAACAATCTTCTCTCCTGCTTGGGTCCACGGGTGTTCAGCATTATGCGAAACAGTGCTCGGCTAGTGTTGGCAGCTTTTTCTTGCACGTAGGTGAGGTGTTCCCGTAAGCATAGCCTGTTGTCGATCATCACGCCTAGGTAACGAATGGCTCGTTTTGACGATATGACTTGCGTACCAACTTGGATGTGCGCCGTCTCCACAGCTGTCCTCGTACTAACGAGTACCGCCTCCGTTTTATGGGCCGCTAGCTCAAGTCCCACGGAAAGAAGCCAAGTCGAGATCTGCTGAATGGCCGCATTGCAGGTTTGAGTGCCACGTCATCAGCATAGCAAGTAAGCTGGCAGCCGGATGGTAGCGTCAGCCTCATAACTCCATCGTAGACGACATTTCAGAGCAAAGGGCCCATCACGGACCCTTGTGGAACGCCTGCCGAAACATGATAGGATTGCGTGCCACACGCCGTGTCGTATTTTAAAAGTCTACCCGTGAAGTAGCTTCTGACGATCGCCTCAAGGTATGGGGGGATATGCAGCCGACGCAGTGAACTGATAATGCAGTCCCATCTCACCGAGTTGAAGGCGTTCTTTACGACCGTTTTATATGCCCTTCCCCATGGGTCATGGTCGGCTGAGTCGCAGAGTTGTAGGAAGTATTCACGTTTGCTAAATTTTACAGCTTTCTTCAGAGTTCTCCTAGCTGATCTGTAGCAAGTGTGCAGCTCCTGCCAGTTGATGCAATTTCTCTTAAGGGCCCGCTGGTATGCTCTCCTGGCGGAAAGGCAGGTACTTCTGGCAGCAGCAATCTCGTTGCTCCACCAGTATGCTGACGGCCGAGTGCCCCTGAATGGCTTAGTTCGGCTCATACAAGCGTCACATGCAAGCGTGATGTGACTTGAGAGCTGCGTTGCTATCTGTTGCGCTGATCCTGCTAATGCCATGTTGCTCATAACTTCCAGAAAAAGTGGTACCTGGAGTGTGTCTGCACGATAAGCCAGTCTCCTTGCAGTCTGACTTAGGGGACGATCACTTCTGTTGCCTATCGAGAAAACCAACGCCTCATGGTCACTGGCTGTGAAATGGTTACACATGCGCCAGGTGGCCGTATGTGAGAGGGAGCTCGTGACGAACGTTAGGTCGATAACTGAGCCAGCGCCTCCCCGGCTGAAGGTATTAGCTGTGCCATGGTTCAGCAGCACCACGTCTAGCGCCGCAAAAGCTTCAAGAAGTGCGTCACCCTTTCCAATTGCATCTGAGCTGCTGCGTTTGGAGGTGTCGCTTCCCCACTCCTGTGCCCAGGCATTGAAGTCGCCTGCTATTACTGTTGGTTTGTGATCCATAGCGTCTACCACAAGCTCGTCAATAGCTGCAGCAAAAGTGTAGCGGTTCAGGGTTGGTGGATAGTAGCAGCTGTATATCCAAAGATTCGACAACTTAGCTCTCACAAAATAATTAGATGCCGCGCAAGATGTTGGACGTAGGAGCGGCGTGTTTTTAACTGGCCTCTCGCTCTGACGTTTGGTCCCATTTTGCTGTGGCGACCATTGTGTTTCCTGTGTTTGTTGAACGGTGCTGTCATGCCTCCGATAGCTAGCATTAAAGCTGTGCAATGCCGATTTTTGGAGCCTCACCACCTTTTGTGCCAGCTCTTTCATATCTTTATTCAGATATCGTGCGTCTCTCAGCATTTTCGACAGTTCAGTTGATTTTTCTACGAGCGTCGTCAGAATGACACGGAGATCACTCGTTACATCAATGCCCAAAGTGCTCTTATCAGCAATGGCTCCACTGTAGTCAAAGGGATTGACTGGAAGTACTGCTGGGGCTGAGCTGGGCAAAGCTGTCTCCTCTAAGCTTACAGGCACCATCACAGAGGCACTGGCCACATTTCCTATTTCGGAATACTTTCTCGACAGCATGGGTCGCATTTTTATTCCAAATAGCTTTGGGCGTATGAAACTGCTGCGGGGGAGATCTCTGAACCCTCGATCGTCGTGCGAAGGCCAGATTTTCGTCTATATCCATACCAAGGGCCGACTCTTTCATTCCACTAGGGTCCATCATTGGCCAAATGGTTTCCCTCTGGCTTTTAACCGTTGAGGGTTATACCGCCCCTTCTCGGTCGCCAGAGCCACACTTTATTGTGCACCGCAGGGCGGCGGTGGTTGACGATGATCAAATTCTTGACCTTTGCACTTTTCCACTAGCAAAAGAAATGAAAGAGGGCCTTGGCAGAAGCTAAGTCCAAATTATAGCTCTTGCAGGGAAGAAACTCCAACTTTGAATTTAAGTTTTCAAAGTTCCCGCGCAACTATGAGCCGGCGCACAATTTTAAATAAAGAAGAAAGATATAATTATATTCTTCTTATTAAAAATTGGCACTGTTTAACTCAAGTTATTCGTTGGCCACGCAGATTTGAAATTGGCGCGCAGCTTATAACCGGTTCGCCGATCTCTGCCGGTCTGGCAACCCCAGGTTGAGCAGCTGGTGTCCGGCAATTCTGCACGTGTTGGGCAACTCTGCGCGATCAGCTGGTCAGTCAATAAGCAAAATCCAAGACGAAGACGAAGCGTACCGGCGTGATAAGGCCATGAACTGAACGAATCTCCTTTTAGTTTCTAGGTGAATTAGACGAGTTCTCGGTCTCAAACTCAGACCAACAGAGAAACGCAACCGCACTTGAAAAAAGGAACTCACAATGTGTGTGTGAGAGTGTATGAGTGTGTGTGAGAGTACTCACTCATCGGCATGCAGCTCCGGCAACTCCTCCTGATCTCGTCCTTTGGCTCGCACTGCCTTTGAGCGCTTGGCTGGCATTTGCTGGTCTGTTGCGTAATCTGTAAAAGAGAAATCAATTGAATTGAAAAAAAATATAGTGTATGTGTGAGTGTGTGTGTGAGTGTGTGTGTGAGTGTGTGTGTGTGTGTGTGTGTGAGTGTGTGTGGGAGTGTTTTTTTTTTTTAAATCAAATTTTATTAACAATTAACCTAAGAATATAGTACGCTATCTTATTATATTAAGCTAATTTAAGGTAATTTAAGGTGGTGTTGATGTGGCGGGTGAGGTTCTGATAAAGCGGTACCCTTGCGGAACCGCCGATAAGCTTTGCTTCGCAAAAACTCCGCTCTACCTAAACGTCGGAACCACGTCTTTCCCTCTCAATCCTTCGCAGCTCAATCATGATTGCGGCTGCAAAACCGCTAATGCACTCCCAGTTCCTGGGGCTTTGAAGCATATAATGCACCAGGTTGGCAACCGACAATGTTCCACCCAGATCCGCTTCTAGCTGTTGTCTCCGTTGCGAGAACCTGCCACATTTGAAGATGACGTGCTCCGCGTCCTCGACCACCCTTTCTCCACATGCTGTACACTCTGCAGACAACTCGTGCCCGAAGCGATGTAGGTATCCGCGAAAGCAGCCATGTCCGCTTAGGATTTGGGTTAGGTAGAAGTTGACCTGTCCTTGTCCTCTTTTTACCCACTCCTCTAGATGCGGAACAAGACGGTGCGTCCACCGTCCTTTGCTCGACGCGTCCCATCGGGTCTGCCATCTCTCCAGAGACTTGCATTGCGGACGGCTCTCTTTGCTTGGGGAGAGAGATCCAGCCCATGAGTCCCCTGGTAAACCGCCGTGTATTGGGCAACCAACTCCTCGATCAGAGGTATCCCCGCGATAACGTGCGCCGCGTCATCGGAAACCGTCCTAAAAGCGCTGATCATGCGAATTGCACTTAGCCGGTAAGTTGCTGCCAGACTTCTTGTGTAGCTCCTTGTTTCAACAGCCTTGATCCAAATCGGAGCTGCGTACAACATGATGGATCTGGTCACGCTTGTGAGAAGTCGCCTTCGATCCTGCTTTGGTCCTCTACTATTCATCATGATTCGGGATAGTGCCCTGTTTGTGACCGCAGCCTTGGTGCTGGTGTAGGCAAGGTGCTCTCGGGAGCTCTCTCGGGTAAACACAGTTAACGGAGATCTACCGTTAACTGGACGAGTAGCAAACGAGCATCGTTGAGCGAGCAGTGCCGTTAATCCTACGGCTCGAGCCTATAAAAGCGCAGGCACTCGCTGACTCAGGAGTTCAGTCGAGTTTGAGAGTCGCGAGGGTACACATCGGGTAAGAATCATCAAGTCATCAGTCCTTGCTATCGCAGGACATTCGCCAATCCTTGCTGCCGCAGGATTAACTTAGCAGTCCTTGCTATCGCAGGACATTCGCCAATCCTTGCTGCCGCAGGATTAACTTAGCAGTCCTTGCTATCGCAGGACATTCGCCGATCCTTGCTGCCGCAGGATTAACTTAGCAGTCCTTGCTCTCGCAGGACATTCGCCGATCCTTGCTGCCGCAGGATTAACTTAGCAGTCCTTGCTTTGGCAGGACATTCAGCGATCCTTGCTGCCGCAGGATCAACTCAGCAGTACTTGCTCTGGCAGGACATTCAGCGGTCCTTGCTGCCGCAGGATCAACTCAGCAGTCCTTGCTCTGGCAGGACATTCAGCGATCCTTGCTGCCGCAGGATCAACTCAGCAGTCCTTGCTCTGGCAGGACATTCAGCGATCCTTGCTGCCGCAGGATCAACTCAGCAATCCTTGCTTTGGCAGGACATTCAGCGATCCTTGCTGCCGCAGGATCAACTCAGCAGTCCTTGCTCTGGCAGGACATTCAGCGATCCTTGCTGCCGCAGGATCAACTCAGCAGTCCTTGCTCTGGCAGGACATTCAGCGATCCTTGCTGCCGCAGGATCAACTCAGCCGTCCTTGCTTTGGCAGGACATTTAGCGATCCTTGCTGCCGCAGGATCAGCTCAGCAGTCCTTGCTCTGGCAGGACATCCAGCGATCCTTGCTGCCGCAGGATCAACTCAGCAGTCCTTGCTCTGGCAGGACATTCAGCGATCCTTGCTGCCGCAGGATCAACTCAGCAATCCTTGCTTTGGCAGGACATTCAGCGATCCTTGCTGCCGCAGGATCAACTCAGCAGTCCTTGCTCTGGCAGGACATTCAGCGATCCTTGCTGCCGCAGGATCAACTCAGCAGTCCTTGCTCTGGCAGGACATTCAGCGATCCTTGCTGCCGCAGGATCAACTCAGCCGTCCTTGCTTTGGCAGGACATTTAGCGATCCTTGCTGCCGCAGGATCAGCTCAGCAGTCCTTGCTCTGGCAGGACATCCAGCGATCCTTGCTGCCGCAGGATCAACTCAGCAGTCCTTGCTCTGGCAGGACATTCAGCGATCCTTGCTGCCGCAGGATCAACTCAGCAGTCCTTGCCCTGGCAGGATATTCAGCGATCCTTGCTGCCGCAGGATTAACTCAGCAGTCCTTGCTCTGGCAGGACATTCAGCGATCCTTGCTGCCGCAGGATCAACTCAGCCGTCCTTGCTTTGGCAGGACATTTAGCGATCCTTGCTGCCGCAGGATCAGCTCAGCAGTCCTTGCTCTGGCAGGACATCCAGCGATCCTTGCTGCCGCAGGATCAACTCAGCAGTCCTTGCTCTGGCAGGACATTCAGCGATCCTTGCTGCCGCAGGATCAACTCAGCAGTCCTTGCCCTGGCAGGACATTCAGCGATCCTTGCTGCCGCAGGATTAACTCAGCAGTCCTTGCTCTGGCAGGACATTCAGCGATCCTTGCTGCCGCAGGATTAACTCAGCAGTCCTTGCTCTGGCAGGACATTCGGCAATCCTTGCTGCCGCAGGACCTGTTCATCGAAAATCGGGAGACGAGAGAAGCCGTGGAAGCCCAGAGGAGGGTCCCGAAGGACGACGTCAAGGACGACCAAGGACGAGCGACGCAGGGAACCAGAAAAACAACCCAGCTTAACATTATACTAAGATTAAAGTTAAAGAGTCGGCCAGGAGCCGCACAATAAAAACCATTGAAATTGAATTCTGTTTGTTATTATTTATTTCGCAAAGGACTGCAACTATAAATTCGTTGCACGAGCCTGACATCGCCGACCGAGTTAGCCCGGCCTAAAGGATCGTTACAACGTGATGTGTGCAGTCTCCACTTTTTTTCGGCTGCTGACCAAAACCGCTTCCGTTTTGGAGGGTGCAAGCTCTAGACCAACGGAAGAGAGCCATAGCTCAATCTTCGTGATGGCCTCGTTGCACTTCCTAACAGTACCATCAAGCATTTTGTCCACTGTTACTAACGCAACATCATCCGCGAATCCTACTGCGCTAACGTCTGGGGGCAGGTCAAGTCGTAGGATGCCGTCGTACATCGCATTCCACAGTAGGGGGCCCAAAACTGCTCCTTGCGGCACCCCCCTGTAATGCGGTACTCCTCTGTACGTTGGTCGGTGTCGTAGAGTAGAACTCTGTCTTGAAAGTAGCTCCTTATTATCTGCCGAAGGTACTGAGGTACTCGGAAGCCTGCCAGCGCATCGAGAATACAGTCCCACTTTGCCGAGTTGAAGGCGTTTCTGATGTCGAGCGTGACTATCAGGCAGTACCTCTTTGACTCTCCCTTCCATCTGGTGCCTTCGATTGCATGCGATGCGATGTCCACTACCTTGTTTATGGCGTCAATCGTCGATTTTGCCTTCCGGAACCCAAACTGCTGATGAGAGAGGTCTCCAGATGCCGCAATGGCGCGTTCGAGACGAGCATGGATGGTCTTCTCGAGGAGTTTCCCTGCCGTGTCCAGAAGACAAATTGGTCTATATGACGATGGGTCGCCTGCAGGCTTGCCGGTCTTAGGGATCAACACCAGTCTCTGGGACTTCCATCTTTTCGGAAAAACGCCATTATGGAGACAACTGTTGAACAGCTCTGCGAAGATGTCTGGCCGAAGGGACACTGCCAAAAGTATCTCGTTGGGTGTCACCTCCTCTATTGGCATGCTACTGCTCTGTGAGAGTGGTGTGTTTTGGAGACCACCAATCTCAGATACGCTGCAGGTCGGGAAGAGATCTTCCACAATACGCCTCATGGACAAGGGGTCAGAGGGCACAGAGTTTCCTTTTACATTCAGCTTCTTGGTCACAATTTTGTACGCTTTTCCCCATGGATCCTGCTCCGCAGCATCGCATAGGTCAAGAAAGCACTTGCGCTTACTGTCTCGGATGGCCTTCTTTAGTGTTCTCCTGGCTGACTGGAAGGTGGCTTGGTGCTCTATGAAAGTGGGCCTGCCACGTGAGCGTTGATATCTCCGTCGAGCCTTGTTACAGGCACGCCTAGCTTCCGCAATTGACTCCGTCCACCAGTATACTGGCTCGTGGTGTCGGTTGTACGCCCTCCGGAATCTCATACTTGCATCGCAAGCTTCCTGTACCTTGGACATGACCTTCTCTGTCATGCTTTCGGGACTTACGTCTCCTGCGAGGTCAGTCAGCATGCTGGCAAAAACTTGCGTGTCAAGGGATTCCGTGCAGTATGACTTCCAGCGGTTATTGATGAAGCTTCTGGTTGGTAGACGCTCACCAACTGTGCAGTAAATAGCTACGTGGTCACTTGCTGTGTATGAGCTGCTTATACTCCAACTTGTTGTCCGGCATAGAGAGCCACTGGCGAACGTGAGGTGCACTATCGAGCCAACTCCAGCGCGGCTAAAAGTGTACTGCGAGCCCTGGTTCAACAGCCCGATGTCCAGCACAGCAAACGCTTCCAGAAGGGTGCGGCCTCTAGCATTAGTTCGTAGACTGCCCCAGTCCTCCGCCCAAGCGTTGAAATCTCCGGCGATTATCAGTGGATGACGACCTCTGGCATCATTCACCAGCAGGTGGAGGATGGTTGTATACTCCGCGAGAGATAGGCTCGGAGCTAGGTACACACTGTAAGCCCAGAAACTACCAACCTTGCAGCGAACAAAGCCGTCCTCCGAGTGTACGTTGGATAGTTGCGTCGCGGCATCTCCACATAGCCACACAGCTGCTTTCCGAGATTTGTCTGCAGCCCATGTTACGTCGGCTCCAATCCTATAGGGCTCACTAAGTATAGCCAGGTCTGCTGATCTTTCCCTGACGGTCTGGGTCAGCAGGTCCTGGGCTGCTATGCAGTGATTCAGGTTTAATTGAATCAATTGCATGCAGTAGTGCTTTTAGGTACTCTCGTTCCAGTCAGGGGGCACTTAGTGCTTCCAGCCTGGTGACCTGTTTCGTTGCTTCCTCTATTAACGCAGAGGAAACATTTCGGCTCGTTTTTGCAGTCCCTTGCCTTGTGGCCTGCTTCTCCGCATCTAATGCAACAGTCGCTCCTGTCGATGTTACTCTTGCATCTGCCTGCAATGTGACCTAGCTCCAGGCATCTGAAGCATCTCACACTTGCTTCAATTTCCCTTATTCTGCAGCAAGTCCATCCAATACGCAACTTGTCGATCTCCCTGATCCGCTTCGCAAAGTTTCCTGGCACAGAGATTGTTGCCACTTGCGCTCCCGCGAATGAGGGCCGAAGGCTCTTAACATATACCGCCTCAAGTGGGGTTCCTGTTTGTGTCGCTACTGCTGCTGCAATCTCGGTCTTGCTCGAAAGATCGTCCAGGTCCCTAATTAGGAATTGGGCCTGCGGCGCGTAGCTTTGCACTCCTGCGCACTCACCCAGGACCTTCCCAAGGTCCTCCTTGAGCTTTTGAGTAAGCTCAAGCCCAGAACCTTTAAGCTCGAGCAACAGGTCCCCTTTTGCCGTCCGCCGAACCTTTGCCACGTTGTCGCTGACACCTTTAAGTTTGTCGTCCTGCCGACGAGTCACGAGGCCAAGCACTTCACTGTATGTCACATTACCCGTTGGCCGTATTACGAGCGCATCAGGCTTGGCTCTAGCAGCTCGGCGAGTGACCTTCCCTTGGGTAGTACTCTTCTCTCTTCTTGGCCTAGTTTTCTGCCACTGGCCGGGTTGGCTTGGCCCGGTATCACCTGCCTTCGTGGAGTCGTTTCGAGGATTTGTCCCTCTAGCACTCCCAGCAGGCTTGGGTACTCCGCCAAGTTGTTGTCCGTTAGCTCGTTGGGAGGGCGTTATATGGCGTTGAGTATTAGCTGACTTATTCCTTGGAGTCTTCTTGATGGTTGACGTCCCAGGGTTTTGCAGGGCCTCCTTGCTTCCTTTTGCTGAGTATGCTGACGACGTTTGCTGGCTCCTGTCAGACTTTTCGCAGACGGTAGGTCTAATAATGGGCACTGGGGATGTTTGCTGCATATTGTCAGCCTTTTCAGCACACTGCGTTTTGTTTGCCTGCTCCATTTTAATCAGTTCATGTTTGCTTGCAGTTATTTGTGAGTATTTATTTATTTATTTATTTATTTATTTACTTATTGTCTGGCTAAAAGCAGCCGACACAGCAAATAATACATTAAAATTATAAAATAAATATATTTAAATTACAAAATAAATTAAAATGAAGTTTAAAATTAAGATTCTAAATTTCTCTGGGGAATCTAAAATGAAAAAGAAAATGATTGGCCCAACATTGGGCAAGTACACAGCTACTTGCAACTCCTTCATTCTCGCAAACATATTCTTCATCGCCTGGTTTATACTGCGAACCCTACTCTCGTTGACTTTACAGAGGATGTCGTCCAGAATCATGCCTATCTCTTCTATCTCTGTGATGGGTGCCTTTTCTCTAGGCTTCTTGGGCGGCTGAGTCTGATTTGTAGGACTCATAACGCTCCTTGTCCGCTTCGGAGTAGAATCTTCTTCGCTCGCATCCTTGCCATTGAAGGTAAAGATCGCCGAATAGGCGGGGCAGAATAGGCGCGGCAGACGATGGTGCGTGGTCCACCGACGGGAGCGTATGTTGGAGCCTAGGAACCTTACGAAAGGCTGCAAGCTCCTCCTCCATTGTTGTTGTTGCTCCGGCTACTGATGATGGTGTTGATGTTGGTTCACTTGTAGTAATATCTGGTACACCAGCCAAGTGGGCCACTGGTGTAGCAGAGTTGGGGGGAATGGTAGTTAGGGCCTCCAGAATCCGTGCCCTAGCCGTGTCCGAAGACGCGGGTGGATTTCCACAATTGTGGGTGTCACCTGGAGTATTCAAGTTGTGACTAGACATTCCTGCTGCTTTTTGGTGTTTGCATTTTACCTACTGCCAGGATAAATACTGCCGGCTTATTCAGCGCAGACGCAGACCACGGGGCCGCTCAATATGAGTTCAGACGCTCCGTGGGTTTTTGTTGAGTTTTTATACCTGCTCCCAGGTTTAACAAGGCTGCTGTTGCTGCTGTGTTGCAGCAGAATTGCTGCAGTGGTGCTGCCGAGTTGCTTGTGTGTTGCAGCAGTGTTGCTGCTGTGTTGCTGCTGTGTTGCTATTGCTCAAATGCTGCTTTTGCTGCCGTTGCTGCTGTGCTGCTGCTGCTCCTGTGCTGTTGCTGCTGAGCTGCTGATGTGACGTGATGCTGCTGTTGCTGCTGCTGCTGCTGATGTTGCTGCTGGTGCTGCTGTTGCTGCTGTTGCTGCTGCTGCTGCTGTGCTGCTGTTGCTACTGTGCTGTTGCTGCTGAGCTGCTGATGTGACGTGATGCTGTTGCTGCTGTGCTGCTGTTGCTGCTGTGCTGCTGTTGCTGCTTTGCTACTGTTGCTGCTGTGCTGCTGTTGCTGCTGTGCTGCTGTTGCTGCTGTGCTGCTGCTGCTCCTGGGCTGCTGATGTGCCGCGTTGCTGCTGTTGCTGCTGCTGCTGCTGTTGCTGCTGCTGTTGCTGCTGAGCTGCTGTTGCTGCTTATGCTGCTATTGCTGCTGATGTGCTGTTGTTGCTCCTGTTGCTGCAGTTGCTGCTGTCACTGATGTGCTGCTGATGTGCTGCTATTGCTCATGTGCTGCTGTTGATGCCGTTGCTGCTGATGCTGCTGTTGCTGCTGCAGCTGCTGTGCTGCTGCTGCTGTTGTTACTGTGCTGCTGTTGCTGCTGTGCTGCAGCCGTGCTGCTGTTGCTGCTGTGCTGCTGTTGCTGCTGTGATGCTTTTGCTGCTGTGATGCTCAAGCTGCTGTGCCGCTGTTGCTACTGTGCTGCTGTTGCAGCTGTAGCTGGTGAGCTGTCGATGTGATGTTGCTGTTGCTGCTGTGCTGCTATTACTGCTGTGCCGCTGTTGCTGCTGTTGCTCTGTTGCCGTGCTGCTGTCGCGGTTGTGCTGCTGTTGCAGCTGATGCTGATGCTGCTGTGCCGCTGTTGTTGCTGTGCCGCTGTTGCTGTTGCTGCTGTTGCGTTGCGTTGCAGCAGTGTTGCTGCTGTGCTGCTGTTGCTGCTGTGCTATTGTTGCTCCTGTTCTGCTGTCGCTGCCGTTGCTGTGCTATTGTTGCTGCGGTCCTGTTGATGCTGCTGTTGATGCTGCTGTTGCTGCTGTGGCTCCAGTACTTTAGGCGGGGCGTCCAGCGGTGACCAAAGGTTTCCCCCTGGTGTTTAACCGTTGAGTCTTATACCGGCCCTTTTCGGTTGCCAGAGCCCCGTTTTTGGGTACGCCGCCGGAGCGGAGGGGATGGCGGGGTCGGTTCCATGACCCTTATGTACCCGTTGGCCCCATAAAGTACTTGAGAACAGCGCACTACTTCGTATTAGCTAGTCCAAATTTAAATTTTAATCACTGCGGACGGCAGTCCGCGCTAATGACGAAAGCAGCACGAAGGGTGCGAAGGCGACTAGCATATATACACAGGAAGAATGGAAAATTTGCTATGACTGTCCGATCAGGTCGAGCTATATACCGATCGAAAGGTATCAACTTAACTTACAAATGTGCATACTAAGACTTTTTGAAAACTCACCTGGTTCGTGAGATAAACAGGTGTAAGTGGAAGGAGCAAAATTTAAATGATTGGAGCTAGTGGGGCCGTTGGAGCCTTTTGGTCAACATTTTTAATTTTATAATATTTCTCATAAAAATACGCGTCGAATGACACCTTAATCATTAAAATCCGACTACTGGTTCAAAAGATAAATTATTTTGAAATTTTTGGTGCCCTTCTCAAAACGAGATGAAAAGTCAGTCTGTTTGTTTGTTTGTTTGTCTGTTTGTTTGTTTGTTTGTATAGATCAAATCGTTGTTTTAGCTTAAAAGTTTGAATGAGGACTTGTTCCCGCTCAAAAATCTAGAAACGTTTGTTCTACGACTTTTTCGAAAAATCGCTAGTTTAGCGGGAAATCGCTAAAAACCGCTAAAATTTAAACCCCCATAGCATCCAAACTATAGAAGCTACAGATGCGATCTATATATCGGTGGTATTTCGAAGGGCTTTTAGATATACTTTCAAAGTTTTTTTTTTAAGAAAATAGGTAAACAGCCACAGGTGAAATAAGGTATTTTTCTCCACATTTTGGCGATTTAAGAAAAATCTACACATCAAATCACTTTTAAATATGTAGTATGATCTAGACAATTTAATTCCACGTCTTTTGACATACAACACCTATCTGTCAAAATTCGTTTGGGCAAGATATTACCTGTTGATTGAATATACCTTTTTCCTTTACACTACTGCATGTATACTACTGCATGCACATTTCTTGCACTGCTTGCAGTGCATGTGGAAAGATACTGCTTGCAAGTGGTGAATTCTTTTTGCGGCAGATGAAACATTTTGTACTTTCGATTACAGCAAGTTCGAAATATATTTATAAATATATATAATAAATATATATAATCACTGCGGACGGCAGTCCGCGCTAGTGAAGAAAGCAGCACGAAGGGTGCGAAGGCGACTAGCATATATACACAGTGTTGAATCCCAAACCGTTTCACTGAAAATGTAACCTCTCCAGAAAATAAGTACGCGAAAGAACGTCTTCTCCAGTGAACGCTTTAATTCAAACAGTAATGAGCTAGACATAGCTAGCGATGATAAAAGACTTTAACAGACCTTATCGATATTAAAATTAACATAATGTGATTAACAGCATAGGTATTCGATTGCAAAAATACTAAGTTATTAATACTGGATATTTCGATATATATAATTGGTGAGAACTGGCGTGAACATATTCCCGGCCTTGGAAGCTCCTTCCAACCAATCAACCGTCTAGTGGCAAAGGGCAGAGCTTATGAACGTTCCGTTTGAATAATCCCGTTTTTGTTCTGACAGTCGCTACCCGAACTGCTCCGTCCTTGCCAGGATGTAGCTCCTCCACTCTTCCAAGAAGCCACTGACCAGGTGGCGTGTTGTCTTCGGAGATTAAGACCAGTGTGTCCAGCTGCAAGTTGTTTACTGCAGTTCGCCACTTTGTCCGTTTTTGCAGCTCGGTGAGATATTCCACGGACCACCTTTTCCAGAACAGATTGTGTACCAGCATAATCCGTTTCCAGCGATTAGTCATAGACAATTTGACCAAATCGTCTTCGGCTGGTTCCACAATGGCGTTGATCGGCCGTCCCACCAGAAAATGACCGGGAGTTAAGGCTTCGTAGTCATTTGGATCCGAAGAAAGTGGTTGTAAGGGCCTGGAGTTCATCACCGCTTCGACTTGCGCCACTGCTGTAGCCAGTTCCTCATAATTGAGAGCAGTGCTGTTGGTGCATTTAACCAAAAGTTGCTTGGCCACCTTGACTGCACTCTCCCATAATCCTCCGAAGTGAGGCGAGCGAGGCGGGATGAAATGAAATCGTACTCCTCGTTGACTGCATTCGTCGTCAATTTGACGCTTGTTGTTGGCTTCCATTAAGCCGTTTAGTTGATTCGATGCGCCCACGAAATTTGTGGCGTTATCGCAGAACAGTTCCGAGCTTAGTCCACGTCTGGCGAAGAATCGTTTTAATGCTGCTATAAAGGCGTTGGCGCTTAGATCCGACACCACTTCGAGATGGCATGCCTTTGTCAGAAAACATACGAAGACGCATAAATAGACCTTCACTGGCCGTTTTCCTCTTGTGTTGAAATGCATCCATATCGGCCCGGCAAAATCTAGCCCAGCTCGATCAAATGGGTGAATGCTTCCTTTCACTCGGCTTGCTGGTAGCGGTCCCATGATTTGCTCGCTCAAGACGGGTCGTAACCGGAAACATCTCACGCAGTCTCTAATCGTTTTGCGAGCCACCTTCCTGCAATTAATAACCCAATATTTCTGTCGCAAAAAAGCACAAAGTGACTGTGCCCCGGCATGTAAGTTTTTTCGATGTGTGTAAATGGCTAACGCCTTTATTGCAGCGTGATTACTTGGCATTAAAATAGGGTGTTTTGTTTCATATGGTAGATCGGATCTCGCTAATCGCCCACCTACACGTATTATCGATATGCCACATTCTTGGCTGATAAATGGATTCAAACATTGTATTTTTACTGATTTGACAATTTTTCCGGCTCTTAGTTCGACAGATTCCTTTTGGAAACTCAAGTTTTGCAGATTGTAGATGATGTACCTTAAGCCTCCTGCCAACTCCTCAGCTAAAAGAGAACCCTGCAATTCTAGCTTTTCTTTATACGCGACCCTGCGCCAACGATAGATATAGCTAAATACACGCTGCAGCTTTAGGAAGTCATTTACAAACTTACATTCTCCGATGACATCGAACATTTCATCGGGCTCAGCTTGGCCAACTGCTAAAGCAAACTGCCCTTTCCTTTTCTCCGGCACATTTTCTTCGTCGCACTGCCACTGAAACTTGGACCATTGGTCCTCCTTGCTCATTAAAAAGTCTGGCCCATGCCACCATAGCCTTGACTTATTCAGATCCGCCGCATACAATCCCCTGGATACAATATCCGCGGGATTGGATTTGGATTCGACTTTATGCCAATCCTGAATGCTCGTTAAGTCCTGAATTTGTGCCACCCTGTTGGCAACAAAGGTCGTCCATCGGCTGGCATGAGCTGATAACCAATTAAGCACAATAGTTGAGTCCGTGAAGTATGCAACTCTGTCTACTTGCAAGTGAACGCATTCACGCACCTTAGCCATTAATTTGGTCATTAAGAGTGCACCCTGCAGCTCTAACTTAGGTAAGGAGATCACTTTAACGGGCGATACTTTAGATTTCGCAGTTACTAATTGTGTGACGATTTTTCCTGATTTCTCGACTACGCGAGCATAAATGGCTGCTCCATATGCTCTGTTAGACGCATCTGAGAACCCAACTAGTTCTAGCCGGTCTATGCTGCCATTTAAGGGAATCACGGAGCGAGGAATAGCACATTTATCTATTTGCTTCAGTTCAGCCCGATATTTTTCCCATTGTGTTACAAAGCTTTCCGGCAGTTCTGCGTCCCACTCTTGCTTAAGCAGCCACAACTCCTGTAGGAATATTTTGCCTAAGATGACAACTGGACTTAAGAATCCTAGTGGATCGAATACCTGAGCCAACTCTGATAAGACTGCTCGTTTTGTGATGACCCGCGAGACTTCCGCGCTATACGAGAAGCGAAACTCATCATCTACACTCGACCAACATATGCCTAACGCCTTAGATGCATCTTCTGTCTTTAGACTCAAAGTTTCTGATACAGACTTGTCGGTAAGAACCTCGCCACAATTGCTGCGCCACTTATGCAGCTCGAATCCACCCTTCGCTAGCAACTCAGAGACCTCCTGTTTTAGTGAGACAAGGCCTGCGACAGTATCGGATCCACATAGCATGTCGTCCATATAGAAGCATCTTCGGATCGCTGCACAAGCTATAGGATACTGCACTGCGTACATATCTGCGAGATGAATGAGACATCGAACCGCTAGAAATGGTGCCGCACTCGTTCCGTACGTAACCGTTTTTAAACGCAGTATGTGAACAGGCTCGTCCGAATCATTTCGCCATAGTATGCACTGAAAGTTGCGATGACTCTCGTGAATGAGCACTTGCCTGTACATTTTGGCAATGTCTGCCGTCAATGCATATCTGTAAAAACGAAATTTAGTAAGTATCTCAAACAAATCTGGTTGTAGCTTTGGACCGACTAACATGGTGTCGTTAAGCGAAACCCCGTTGCTTGACTTGCAAGAGGCGTCGAATACAACCCTCAATTTAGTCGTCAAGCTTTCTGGGCGAATCACTGGGTGATGAGGCATAAAGTATTTCACTTTCCCACCTTCTTCAGGAGCGATTTCTTCCAGATGCCCCAGTCTTCGATATTCTTCAATGAAATTCTGATATTGTTCCTTTAGAGTCAAGTTGCGATTCAGCTTTCTCTCTAAATTGTAAAATCTGGATAGCGCAGTCGCGTAGGTATCGCCCAACTTTTCCCCAGAGCCTTTAAAAGGTAATTTTACACTAAAATGACCCGACTCGGTTTGCTTTATGTTGGCAATAAAATTTTCCTCGCAACGCTTTTCGTCTTCAGTTAAGTTCTCTACAGGGGCTGGTATCTCTTCACACTTCCAAAATTCTTGAACAATTCTCTCCAATTTAACAGTCTCATCGTTTCTTGGATTACACTCTTGTACCAAGAGCGACACGCTGCTTGACGGTGTGAAGTCACCAACTACGACCCAACCTAAAAGGCTTTTCTGAAGTGTTGGCCAATTTGGTCCCAACTGAATCTGCCCTACGATCATCAACTTGAAGAACATTGCGACACCTAACAACATGTCTATACTTTCTGCGGAATTGAAAGAAGGATCAGCCAGCACAACACCTTTTGGTGGCCTCCAATTGTCACCAAGCAGAGAATTCGTCGGGTTATACTGCGTTATTTCTGGTAGCACACAAAAGCTTTCAGCAGCCGCAAACTTTGTGACTCTGGATTTAAATGTTGCCCGCACTTCGCCCATAATTTGCGAATGTGCATTTCCGATACCACTCAGCTTCACGCAAGTGTCTTTCATTTCGAGCTTGAGAGCTGTGACCAGTCTTGACGTCACGAAGTTCAATTGACTTCCAGAGTCTAGAACACATCGGCACTTTTGATAGCCTCCCCCGCTGCTCCGAACCAGAACCACTGCAGTTGCTAGAAAACTGGTGCTTGATCTGGAGAGGAGAGAACTATGTAGTGCGCTAGATTCTTGTTTGGATTGTGTAGTTGATTCCAGAGAATCATTGGATGCAATTCGATGCAGCAACTCGTGATGAGACTTGTGGCAAATCCCACATCGCTGTGCGTTACAAGCCTTTGTAGTATGCCGCTTACTAAAACACACTAAGCATAACGCTAATTTCTTGGCTTCTTGGTATCGCTCAATAGGCGACAAATTCAAGAACTTTGGGCACTTCTTTAATAGATGAGATCCGGAACAACAGTAACATAAAAAGTTACTAGTGTTGCCTACTGCTGCAGCTAGACTTGCCTTCTTGGAGTCACCTTTATTGCCTTTTCCGATACTAGGCTGCTGAACTTCTCTATTTGCCAAACCTAATCCTCTTTTTATTAAGAACTGCGATAATGTTGTCCACGACGGAATCTCTAGGCTATCTGGATCGTCTTCCCATTTCTCGATAGTTTCGTCATCGAGCTTGCTGCGCACCAAGTGCGAAATGACAGCTTCTAAGATCTCTGTCTGCGTGCCCATTGATTTAAGCGAAGCTAACTGAGCATTAACGTTATCCACCAGCGTTCTCAGCTGCGCGGAGTCTGCTTGTTTTAGACGCTTTAAACTGAATAATTCAGTGACATGAGATTGCAGAATAGCCGCCTTATTCTCAAAACGATCCTTCAGCAACCCTAATGCACGATGATAATTGGTGGCGGTCAACTCTAAACACTCAATTGTAGCTAGAGGGCTTGGACTCAGGGCCGATTTCAAATAAATAAATTTGGACAAGTCATCCAGCTCCGAATCTGAACCTACCACTGTTAGAAAAGTGTTGAACCAACTCGTCCACTGGGTGATCTTTCCCGAAAATTCAGGCACCTGTAGTTTGGGGAGTTTCGAAGAGCGTTGTATCATCGTGCTGCTCAATACCTCCGCTCCTTCCGCTCGACGACCTGTTCTTTCAGCATTCCTAATAACTTGGCCTTTATTTCGCAGTACAACTCTTCGATTTGTTCTCTTTCAGCATCTGTCTGCGTTTCTCCTAGCTTAGCAAAGTTGGTTTCGATGATGGTTTCTTGCCTCCAATTCCGAAGGTCTCATTTCATCTGCATGCTCCACAAGATAATTTCTGTTTCGACTAAAGGAATTCATCAAACTTGACCTGTCGCTCTCTTGAAGCTTTTCCTTCTTGTCTGGAGCCATATCAAAAATTTAATTACTTTAAAAGTTGAATGCAAGTAATTCTGTTCTTTAAGCGGTAGCTACATACACACACAACAAACTCTTAAGCTCTTGCGTTTGATCTTGATTTGACTTTACTTAGTTTCAATGCAGTTACATATGTATGTATGTATGTTTTCGTATACACAGACACATATGCCTTTAGAATTTACTGTTGCAGCCGCTTTGTGCAATTTTCAAGATCAAGGTCAGCTCAAAATCAAATGCTTCACTCATATGCTGATCAACGGTGCACTGTATGTATGTATGTAGCTCACTGTGCTGTTGCCGAAGAAACGCAAAAGAGAATCAAAGAACACGCGCTCACGTAGGCCCGTCTGCATATGCTCGCAGAACTGTATGTATGTATGTGTGTGTGCTTTTCACCGGTGCACTGTCTCTGCATACATAAAATTGCGATTGCCGAAATCCGAATTTTCACAACACTTTTTATTTGTTTAATTCGATGCCATTTATACACATAAATCCACTCACATGCCTTGCGAAAAATATTAAGTTACTAAGCAAGTGGGACTTACAAATTGATATGAGCGCTGCAATGGAATATGCCGGTTAGCCAGCCTTCAGTTGTACGCGAGCTCCAACAGTGAACTCCGTGTATTTCTGGAACTGCAGTGGCAATATTCTGCTAGCAAGCCTCTAAGTATTTATCCAACGATGAGCTCCAATATGAGCCTCCAAGTGCTGAGCCACGATGAACTCCCAGTTGAGTTTCCAATTGGCAGCAATTATCTCCAACTTTGAGATACGACAACTGAACTCAGATGAGCTTCAGCCGGGTTGAACCTTATCCAATAGGTCCCTTTTTTTTTTTTTTTTGGTATAAAATGTATTAATGTGGTCGTGCTAAAACAGCACCTTCACATTGGAAAAAATTAAGTGTTAATACAAAACAGACCCACGAACGATGTGTGGGGAAGTCCTGGCTGACTAGGAGCGAGCATCATGGGTTTTTGGTCGAGCATAACTCACAGCGTTAGACCAAAGTGTTAATCAGAAACGTTCAACAGACGGCCAGAGGGGGATCGTCCAAAGATCCAGTTATCCGCCAGGTGGCGCCTTTTCAGTCTTCTTCTTCTAAGTGGTCTGGCCAACCTTACCGCAAGGACGTTCGAGTGGCTGAGCAGCCTTTCCCGGTAGTTTGTTGCATATCTGGTGATAGCCGAGCAAATGGGTTGAACTTTAAAGTTGCGGTAGATAATAGGTCCCTGCTCGGGCGCCAAAATGTTGAATCCCAAACCGTTCCACTGAAAATGTAACCTCTCCAGAAAATAAGTACGCGAAAGAACGTCTTCTCCAGTGAACGCTTTAATTCAAACAGTAATGAGCTAGACATAGCTAGCGATGATAAAAGACTTTAACAGACCTTACCGATATTAAAATTAACATAATGTGATTAACAGCATAGGTATTCGATTGCAAAAATACTAAGTTATTAATACTGGATATTTCGATAGATATAATTGGTGAGAACTGGCGTGAACACACAGGAAGAATGGAAGATTTGCTATGACTGTCCGATCAGGTCGAGTTATATACCGATCGAAAGGTATCAACTTAACTTACAAATGTGCATACTAAGACTTTTGGAATCTCACCTGGTTCGTGAGATAAACAGGTGAAAATGGGAGGGGAAAAATTTAAATTATTGGAGCAAATGGGGCCGTTGGAGCCTTTTTGAATTTTCGTTGAATTTTTTACAATTCTTCTCAAAAATACGCGTCGAATGACACCTTGATCATCAAAATCCGACAACTGGTTAAAAAAAAATTTATTTTGAAATTTTGAGTCGCCTTCCGAAAATGAGATGAAAAGTCAGTATGTTTGTCTGTTTGTTTGTTAGGATCAAATCGTTGATTTAGCTTAAAAGTTTGAATGAGGACTTGTTCCCGCTCAAAAATCTAGAAACGTTTGTTTTGCGACTTTTTCGAAAAATCGCTGGTTTAGCGGGAAATCGCTAAAAACCGCTAAAATTGAAACCCCCATAACATCCAAACGATAGAAGCTACAGATGCGATCTATATATCGTTGAAAAGGTATTTTGAAGGGCTCTTAGGCATACCTTCACCGTTTTTTTTTAACGTAAAAAGGTAAACAGCTACAGGTGAAATAAGGTATTTCTTTTCACATTTTGGCGATTTAAGAAAAATCTACACATCAAATCACTTTTATATATGTAGTATGATCTAGACAATTTAATTCCGCGTCTTTTGACATATAACACCTATCTGTCAAAATTCGTTTGGGCAAGATATTACCTGTTGATTGAATATACCTTTTACCTTTACACTACTGCATGTAAACTACTGCATGTAAACTACTGCATGTACACTACTTGCACTGCTTGCAGTGCATGTGGAAGGATACTGCTTGCAAGTGGTGAATTCTTTTTCTTTTTTTTA
Source organism: Drosophila recens (assembly GCA_037043495.1). NCBI lineage: Eukaryota > Metazoa > Arthropoda > Insecta > Diptera > Drosophilidae > Drosophila > Drosophila recens. The sequence goes on along the minus strand of JBAMBJ010001012.1, from coordinate 1,010 downwards.
TTTGTGTTTGACGAACATATTCGATGAACAAGTTCGCCTGTGGATACTGTGCTTTAAAAATCAATACAAAAATTAAACAATTTTTTTCTAACATAATCAATGTTAGTCTTAAAACTTTTGCGCATGTGTGTTTGTAAAGGGGACCAGTGTTGCTAGACAGTTTGTTTTAGCTGTAAAAACAATAAACAAAATTGACAAAACTATACTGTCAAAAATATTGCAATTTCAAAATTTCTGATGTCTTATTCAAAAATTTCTGATATCCCATAAAAAAATAAATTATTTTAAACAAAATTTTGGCACTCGGCACATTGCGCTAAAATGTCTCAATTCTAATACCAAATAAAACACACTGTTTTGCGCAGTGCCGAATGCAAAAATTTTGTTTAAAATAATTTATGTGTAAAACTTAATATTATTCGTCACAAAATTGGATATCAGAAATTTTGGGGCATGAAAATGTTTTCGTCACTAGACTCTTACCTCGTAAAGAGGTTTTTTTATGGTAAATAGCACGCTAAATGGCTTGTGCTCTCACGATGCGCATTTCCGGCTTTTTGATCTCTCACGAAGCATCTGATCGGCTGATGCTTTTTGACTTGAACTCATTTGTTGTGAAAGAGTTGCAAATGCATTGAAATTATTGACTTGATTTAATTTAATGCCTCTTACTTTTGCAAAGTATCCACAAAATTAAGAAAGCTGGCGACTTTTGTGGGCGTTGCTTGAAGCTAAGCAAACAATTAAGCATGGTTATGCAATATTAATATTTATGCACAAGTATTGAAAGTAAAGCAGCAAACGAGCGAGAAAAGGAGAGCATGGAAGAGACGAAGAGCGAGCAAGCCGGAAGTTGAGTTCCTAAGGGCGATTTGCAAATACATGCTCGTAAATATATCTTGTAAATGAAATGCTAAAAGATTAATGACTCGGCATCTTTGTATTTGTTGTTGGCCGGACGTTACCTCTCTCTCTCTCTCTCTCTCTTTCTCCTTCTTTCACTCGCTCTG
>JBAMBJ010001011.1:0-124851 GCA_037043495.1 Drosophila recens | reverse complement strand
GTTTATTATTCATTGCACACTTGTTTCAAATAAATTATGGGATAATAAAATTCACATGCTCCACAATCATGTAAACGACTTATCATTCAATTGCTCAATTCGCTTTAGTGTGTGCACACTGTGTTGTTTTACATGAATTTAACAAATGATTTTTTTGATTATTATTATGAATCACTTCCTTGTTTCAGACGAATTGGGGATAAGCTGGAACACTTTGCGCAATTCCAAGAATTTCCCAATGGCGTGAAAGATGCAGGAAAATTTGGAAGACAACACGTTAGTCGATACGGGGCATCTAAATAGTTTTTAATTGAAAACTAATTGAGCTGAAAAGAGCCAAAACTGGACAGGCGGGCAACTGAGTTGGCTGATAAGTCATGTTGACTTCACGCATTTATCTTGGCCACAACAAGACGAGTAACGAGCAACAAACAACACAACAAATCCACAACGACAACTTTTCACCAGGAAAACAAAATAATATAGTAGTAATATATATATATAAAGAAAACAAAAGTTAGTTAGCAACTGCACTCCGCACGCACATCATCAACATCAGCCAACTGATCAAAATGTTCAATTTCAATTACATTTCGTATTTCGACTTGTTTTGCTTTTCTTTTATAATTTCTTATTGCAAATCTCCTATTAGCGTTCACCCATTTGTCAGAGATTTCATAGCAAACAGCTCCTGTCCAGCAGCCAGTCGATAAACATGCTGGCTTCTTATCAGGCCTTATCGATATCTTCACTTTTAAATGTGTAATTTATGATATTTACATTAGCCGAAAACTTGTACAAAATGACACAATACAAAAAAAAAAAAAAAAACAGAGTCCTGTTTTTCCTGTAAGTTTTGAATATAAACTTGTAAGGAAATTGTTTTCCTAACTGCTTATAATATTTTATAATTCCTTATTTCAAACGGATAAAACCTCAGAAAAATGGAAAGTATTATTATTAATTATGTATTTAGAGAGCGTGGAAGGGAGATATAAAAATAGGGTCAGGGCGAGAAAAAGATAAAGATTGAAAGACAGATAGGGAAACCAAGGGAGAAAGATAAAATGAGATATGGATGGAAAAAAGATGGGGAGATTGAGATTGCCCAAGGTCATGGAAAAGTGTAGAGCATAAAGTTATCAAATATTTACTTCTATAAGTCATTACGTACTAAAAAAGAATATTTTTAAAAGCTCTTTACAATATTATTTTTTATATTAAAGGATGTTCCATATTTATTTTAGGCATAAATATGACCAAGTTGTTTATGTCTGCTTAAATTAAATAATTAATTTTCTTAGCGCAGCCAGAAATTTAGTTTAATTTTTTAATTTTTACGGCAAGACTAAGTGCAATCGGCAAAAAGTTGATTAAATATTGACAATTGAACTAAAATTAAAATTAATCATTAAATTAATATAAACCTTAATTTATAATCTGAAAAGAAAAAAGGTTAACTTTAAGTCCGTCATAAGTAATTTAGACAACACAGAGAGCATTTCTCTCATCTAAAGTTGAACTTTTCTCTTAATAACAAATGAAGAGAAGGAGAGAGTAGTTATCCAGAATATCTGTAGAAGAGCGCAAATTACCGGATCGCAGCAGTTTAATAACCCCATTAAGATAACCTACTTTCCAGATAAACACTTGTCTCTGATAACCCAAAAGTAAGCAAACAATTGGGTTTGCAAAAAACCAAAAGAAAAACAATAGAATGAAATAGAATAGATGGGAATGAATGTTAGTAGTTGGAGTAAAGTGTGTTGGGCATCATATAAAAGCAGGTGGATCTGCTGAATGGAGAACATAACATCATTTTGGATCACCATGAAGTGGCACATTGTGTTCAGTCTACTCTTCATCTTGGCCCTGGCGGCCCCTTTGGTGTGGACAGCGGCTGTGGAACCAATTGACGCCATCGAGGTGGCCGAGGAGGTCCAGGAATCCGACTCGGGATCGGTGGAGTTAATTAAGCCCCTGGGAGGGATCTCTCGCGATTATATCGATGTCAACGATCACACACGCCCAGCACCACCATGGTGGTGGTAAATAATAACTGCACCACCAACTGGATTCAGTCTAACTTCCTTTTTTTTCTGTTATTTATTTGAATAATCAATTGTTAACTAATTAATTAAAACCATTCACAAATAAACTAATCACATAAATCACATTTCAATGTTTCTCTGAGTTCTGTGTCTCAGTTTTAGCATAACGATAAACCATCTTGACTAAAAACATCTTCATATGTTTCTCAACTATCTAACAAAGATTTAAGCTACTGGAATTTCTTTTAAGTTGATGAGATAAGTGACTAAAGACTGAATTTATATATACCCTAAGCAGAGAATATTATGAGTTTCTTGATTCGAAACATTATAACAATCATAAAAAACATCTAGCTCGGACTCCTGCCTTAAGAAAAGCTTTATTAAAAAAAATAATAATAATAAAACTTCAAACTAATTTATATATTACGATACATAATTTTATTTTAGCTTCATTTTAAATCGCTCAAAAAATAGTAAAATTATTTTCTAAAAGTAAAATTTTTTTTTTTTTTAAAAAAAACTATTTTAAATTCCAAACGGCTGATTGACTGATTAGCTCATTTAATTGACTGAGACTATAACTTTGACTTGAAACTACCCAATCGTAATTTCTAGAGATTTATGCTTAAAAACACATTTCGAAAATTTCCAGGTAATTCGTATGCAATTTTCAGCATAGATAGATAATACGTTTAAGTTATTACGGCATGCAGAGTGAACGACTTTCAAATACCTAATAAGCTTAATAGAGTTGTGCATTTAAAGTATAAAGTAGACTAGCTCTATTTAGATAAGATAAGTACAGGGTATACAGGTGCACAGGGTATATGATATATAAGAAGATTGAGCTTAAGCAAAAACAAAAAAGAAAAACGCGAATGTCTTTGGAATGACTTTGGCTCGTGGCTGAAAGATTTGCAAATGCTGCTTATCGGATCGGTCTATCATTAGGTGTGTGTGTGTGTGTCTGAGTGTGTCTGTGTCTGAGTGTGTCTGTGTGTGTGTGTGAGATTGTCAAGTGTATACACTGAGCGGTTGATTTAGATAATTGAGTTGTTGTGCTTAACTATTCAGAGATATATGGACTGAGTTGGTGATGATGGTGGTTTTCAGTGGCTTTTGTTGTTGCTGTTGTTGGTGGTGGTGCAAATTGTGGCGGCGGATTAATGCAATTTCAATTTCCACCTCAACTCAGTCGGCGACAAGTTTGCGCTGACACAACATCGAGAGCAGAGCAGAAAGAGAGATTGCCACAAATTATGTCTGCTCGTATTCGTATGACTGTCTGAGGCAATTGCCGCTGGTGCTGCTGCTGCTGCTGCTGTTCGCCAAATGTTGTCAGCCAGTTAGCCAAATGATTACATTTTTTGTGTTTTGTACTCTAGTCCACGCGACGTTCATTAGCATTTGGATCGCATCAGGAAATCTGCAACTGAATACAAGACAAGACAAGACAAGACAACAATGTTGCCAATGTGGCAGAGTGGCAATAGCCAAATAACAACAAAACTAACGAACAAACAAATAAATCAAAGACATAACTAAATTAAAGACACAACAAATAAATACACACAACACACACACACACATACCATGCATGCCATGCAAGTCACGGCCAATGACATTGAACTTGAAGCGGGAATTGCAATTGGGACCCAAAAAGAGAAAGATGAAGAATGGACAATGGAGAAGAAGCTGCAGAGGAGAGCGGAGGGGGAGGTATAAGCAACAAAGGCTGTTTGGCAACAGTTTCGGTCCAGGTTCCACTTTAGAGCCAAATGGATGCGGAAAATGTTATAAGCCGCCATTTACAGTTATAAGCAGATAATTAGCCGCAACGAAACCAAAAATAAACAGCAGCTATCAACAAAGCGAAACCAAAACTTAAATTGCAACTGAAAACTGAAACGGAGGCCAAAACTGATACCAAAACCGATACAGAGAGAGACCGTTCAGCCCTCGTTAAACATGAATTAAGTGCATTTTAATACTCTACTCTATACCAGAGAGTGTGTTTTTTAATGGGCTATTATATTATATTGCAAATTTATGACGTGAAGTGCATTTCAATACTAAAACGCGACAAATTATGGGGAAAATTGTTGTAAGTTTTTTTTTTAATATTTAGCTAGTCTAGTAATTTTGTTGACTATTCAAAAATATTTTCATATATCTTATCTTGGTAAGTAAAATATCTTTTTCTTATGTTTTAGTTTAAATTTTAATATTTTATTTATATTTACTCATGCTTTTTAGATCAAGCTTAAAGAAAACAAATTGTTAGATTAATTGACCCTAAATATTTTTAATAAATAAAAATAATTTGAAAACATATTATATTGCCAAATCATGATTAGATTATCATCAATAGGTCTCGATGATTTCGGAATATTATCCTTCTGGATGTGTGGAATGAAATAGAATAATATATATTATCAAATAAAAATAAACTAAATAAAAAGTCTTTAATAAGTTTTGTCGTATAGAGAATATAGCTTATAATAAGTTTATTAAATCATGTTAACACTTTATAATCTGCATATAGAAATGTAAACCAAATGAGAGCATTTGATCTTCGTTATGCATGGAGAAAAAGGACTTTCTTTCCTTGTTTACAGTTTAAAATATGCAAATGAAGTGAAAAATCGGAAGACAGGACGAATAATGAAAACTGAAGATTTTGAGCAAATGCTTTTGGCCAATCGATAAAGTTGTTTTGCGTTCAGCTGGAGACAAAAACGAAACGACGACAAAACTTGTTTTAATTATTGGGAAAATTGTTTTTGCCGACTGTGACTTTTGTGTAATGCCAACTAACATAGACGGACGGACGAACAGACGGATAGATGGATAGACGATGCATAGCAGCAGCGAGGGGAGGAAGAGGAGTTAGATGGCATCAGGTGCACCGAGGGGAGGCCAACTTGTTGTTGCTGTTGTGTGTGTGGACAGGCGTTGAAGCACAAATCATAAATTATACATAAATGCACCAAAATGATACATGAATAAATTCAATACTATCGCACTTGAGGATCGTCTGGCGGCAAATCGCCACTCTCCCTGTCCCTGTCTCTCCCTCTCCCCCTCTCTCTGTGCTAGCCACTTATATGCGCACTTGTTAGAGCCACACTCGTTAGCCAACCACAGCCACAGCCACAACCACAATCACAACTGACCCACCATCAGCCATCCATTGCCGCTCTTTATTATGTTCGGTGGCAACTTATTCAACGATGTTGCACTGTTGATTTCATGCTGCTTTGACTGCTTCTTGTTGTTGTTGCTGTTGCTGTTGCGGTTGTTGTTTGTTTTGGTTGTTGTTGTTATGTTATTGCTGTTGTTGTTGTTGTAGCTACTGACCGGCTGTCAATACACAGGTAATTAATTATGTGTGGTGTGTGCGGTGCGTTGTTTGAGTTACGAGACTTAAAAAGAGAGAAGAAAATGAAAAAAAAGAGTAAAACTAAAGCACATGTTGTAATTTGATCGTAAAAATAAAAATTAATTAATTAAATGCACATTGCGAATGCGAAGCATGTTCTAACATTACAAACTTAAATAAGGTAATTCCACATTTCAATCATAAATTTAAAATCTCGTTCATCTCCCACTCCTCGAATTGAGACAAAACAACTGAAGTGCGTTTGGATTTGTCTTGCAGGCGGCTCTTTTGAAGTCCAAATTAATCGGTGCTTAATCTGGGAAATAATCCAAAAAAGAGTGGTATCTTTTTCACTTCTCCTTATAAGTTTATCTCTTTGTGATAACCGACAGATTTGAAATCAATGAGCTGTCCTAATGAGTTACATGTTAACATTTTGAAATGCATGTAAGTGTTTGGGCGGGATTGTTGTAAATGTCATGTCCCCAAATGAGGCAAATAAATCCATTCACACAGCTTCAAGCTTAATTTAAAGAATGTTTCACTAATTGTGAAAAAATGTGGAAAGTCTGGGTGCAGAACCATTTAATGAATCTTTTAAATTAAATAATTGACTCTTCTGGTAAGAGTTAGATGCACCAATTTTGGTATGTGAGGTATGCAAGGAGTTTGCTTATAAGTGCAGGCAGATCAAATGTATTTCATAAGGACTATATAAAATGAATCCATTTAGGCAGCTTCAAACACAATTTTAAGAATGTTCAACAATTGCTATAAAATGGGTGGAAAACTATTGAAAAACAATTTAAAAATAATAATTTGGTCATTTTGTTAAGAGCTAGACGCACCAATTTTGGTGTGTGAGCTGGCTAAGAAGTCTTCTTATATATGTAGACTGATTAAATTTATATCAAAATTTGTATTACTATAGTAATTAGTAACCCAAATCTGTGTTTTCTATAACACTTTCCGCATAGCTAACAATAAAAAATGATGAGATAATTACTTTCTCTAAAATATTCATATCTATTTTTACACTTATTTTCTCATATTTGTTTTGAATAGACTTCTTTATATTTATTAATTATGTCGGGACGGCGCGTACGCCATTCCCGGCTACCAAAAATTACACGCACGAGTTACTCGCATTAGGAATAATCGCAGAGGTCAACTCGGCCGGAAGTGCAATGGTCAAGCCTCGCTCCGGAGGAACCGCCTTCGGGATCACGGTTAACCTCTACGCCAGGTAAGTATGCTTTTCTGAGATCAACAACTGGGTCTCAATACTCTGACAGTCAGAACAATTTGGGAATTACAGAAGGCATTGACAAAAATACGGACGCCTTTAGATAGACAACAAAATGTTACAGTCTCAAAACTATTCTCATAAGCTTCTTATATATAATTTAATAATATATGTATAATATAGTTATAATGACTGCTAAGAGATACTCTATGTTTTATTATCCCCCAATCTTAAGTTTGTATTCTATTTTTATTCAGCCTTTAACTATTGAATGTAGTGAAAGTCGTTTCGAGTACTCGAATTTATTGGCTATAAATGTGATTAAGTGTGGTAATTTTGAGTTTTTGTTGAAATGAAAAACAAATCATGAATCAATTTAGGATAAATTTGCACATTTTTAATGGATGTTTGCATTCCGCAAAGCATAAAATCGTCTATTTTTATGAGTTCGGCATTTTGGGCAAATATTTCAGATCTTTGTGGTCAGTAATTGGATGTTGTTTATGAGGCAGTTTGCATAAGAAATGGCAACGCATTCGTGAGTCGTGTCAAGTGTTGCAGCTTAATGCCACCACATGCCACACGCCACATGCTTCGTGTTCGCATGCGAAAATTCGCAATTCGGATTCGAAATGCGAAGTTGCGGCCTTAATTTCCATTTTGGCGGCATTTTAATCAGTTTGTTTAATGTTCACGCAGATCACAACACCTTAACGTGGCCAATACCAAGGCTTAAATAGATTGTCTCCTCAATAACTTTGACTTCGATTTCGACTTCATTTCACCCGCCAAACGGAATTGCGCTTCAATGGCTATCAATGAATCGATCTTGGCATTATCTTAAGCCACTTTCCATAGTTGAAATGCGTATCAGAAGATCGATTTTGGCATTATCTTCAAATCACTTTCTGCACCGCTGACTAAGCCAAACACACACACACACACACACACACACACACATACACTCATTTTAAGCAGCACCACCAGCACCACCTGCTCCATTGATCGACAACCCTAAAGCATGGCAACCACAGCTCCGGTTCACGCGTAAACAATCAAAAAACATTTGCCCAAAAAAGCAATTACAATTTATTTCTTTGCCAATCGCAGAAAATAGCAAATGAACGAGATACACATAAACCAATTGCTCAACACCGAACACAAAATACTCTAACTGCAAACCTTTCATTAACATGTTAATATCTTTTATATTTATTTTAATTTTGATTTTAACTAAATAACATGGTTTATATCTAAAATTGTTTTATTAAATTAAACTTGAATATTTTTTCAGAACTCTAGAAACAGAGCTTGTGTATTCAAACATTTATCTGTGATTAATAAATAAATTAAAAAATTATCTAACTACTTTCTGCTGAGCTTTTATTTGTTGATAATAATAGAAACATAAGAATTTTTAGTATATAAAAATTTCCCAATGATTTCGTGTCATTTTCAATTAGCTTGGTATTAAATGATTTACTATTAATTAATATTTTAAGATATTCTTAAGTTTCTTAATTATTACTGTTGCACATTGACAATTAGGGTATTCAGAAACTATGATATTTGTGTTATGTGGCAAAGTGATAACACTGTAGCTAGTGAGTGACCTTTTTAAGTTTCTGTTGTCGTATTTATGATATCATTGAGTTAAAGTTCAATGAACAGCTGTTTTGTACAAAGCAAGCATTCTCTTTATTTCGTTTTAGCTCATGCGTTTGGTTTCATCCTCTCGTACTCTTGTGTTTTTTTAATGCTTTTGCCACTGTAAAAAATCAATTTAATAATTAAAAAAAAATTGCATCTCTATATTTAAATTTAAAATCTGTCCAAGGAACAATCAGTAAAATTTTAATTTGTGGGATTCGAACCCTAGTTATTTAACAGAAAATTCGAATTCTGACAAGTCGGCGACTCTAACCGTAGAGCCACAGGACCAAGAAAAATGATTTACTTTTACAACCAATACCAATACCAACCTCAGTGTGACCTTATTTCGTTAGATACTTTTAACAGTCCGGCAACCTTTCTCCTTTTGAAATTTTGTCTCAATACGACGAATTTTGTATACATACCCCAGGGCATGAAGTAACAACTAAAGGAGGTCTCGTCGGCAAAAAGCTCTCCCTTGTTAGTAAACAATAAGTGCGAGTGAAAAGGCTCATCGTAGTGAGTCGTAGTGAGTGTGAGTGAGACGACAATAGAGTGTGTTGATTAACCCTTAGATGGTGCATGGGGTTTAAAGCTGCCTATCATAATAAAACGTATTGAAGGTTTTTTTTATAATTTAATTTTTAATAATTTTGAATTTGATATTAGACCAAAGGTGCAGCCCAGAGTTTGCTCCCACAATGCTCTTTTCTCTAAACTTTTCGGCGCATGAATATATTTTACGCCTTGCACGTGCTTGCGGCAAAAATTGCAGTAACTCATTTTTGGTTTACACATGGGTTAAAGTTTGGGAAAAAATTCGTCCGCACACAACCTTTCACGTCAACAAGCAAGCACGCACTGAAGCATCAAGGGAGAAAAACCGAACGATTTGACAGCCGACGAGACCTCCTTTAGTTGTTACTTCATGCCCCAGGGCATGTTTGGTGTGATATACTTTTTTCTGTGTGTTTGTTGTCATTACAACATATAACACTTTGCCACATAACACAAATATTAGAGTTTCTGAATACCCTAAATATTTCAAAACTATTTGAACAAGTTAATAGTACACTCTGTTATTCTCTTCACAAGCTTTCGAGAATGATTTTCAAACTCTTAAGTATAATTTATTCAAAGGAAGCTTTCACAAGTACATAGTTCAGGAGCTTTGGCAAGGAAGTTTTCGTGGCTGGAAACCAGTTAAAGTACGCCTAACAAAATGCGTCAAATGAGTTGTGAAAATGGCGAAACTCGTTTATGCAAAAAGCAAATGAAATGAGGTGCATAAATACAGCAGTTAAGCAGAAATGATGAAACCTGATATAGATATGCAGGAATGTTGCATGTTATATGCAGATATGTATGTTTACTCATTCTTGCATCTCAAGGCTGGACAAATCGATTGAGAAATCCAGAATGATCAGAGTTAGGGTATTTGCACCTAAGGCGGAAACTACGCGCTTTATTTTGACCCTCGGCAATGAATCATCAGAGTCCGAGTGAAACAAGTAAACCAATAACAACAACAACAACAACAACAACTACTTTTTTGAGGCCAATTAAAAAACGCAGCGAAAGGCGTCGGCGAGGGGCCGTGGTCACTTGGGTCACGGGTGGTACAATTTTTTGCGGCATTTTTGCTATTGATTTAAAGGCAAATTCATTAAACGGAACTGCAATTGCTGGCAGAGCGAACAGTTGAAGGAGGGAGAAGGGAGGAGGGACGAGGGGGGAGTCGAAACAAAACATGCGTGAAAATCAATCATGGACTAAAGACAAAGCCAAAGCAGCTAAATCAAAATAAAAAAAACCGAACCAATAACGATGCCTAGAGCCGAAGAGGAGGCAGCGTGACGCGTGCGCCTTCGGCTGCCGCTGCTGGCGTCGACAGCGCCGTCACTGACACTGCGCCGACTGCGAAAATAAGTTTATATAAAACGTGGACGCCAAATAATGGCCAACAGTCATAAGCGCGGCAGCCGCTCGAGCTGAGTTTTCAACCCCAAAAAACAGAAAAATAAACAAATAAACTAGAGACCCTTTAAAAAGTACATTAAAAAATATATAAAAGACATTTTAAAACCATTTTTTTTATTGTTGTACTTCTGTGTGTGGCAAGTGCGCTGCAAATTGCAATTTGTGTGGCAAGTGGCCGCAAAGGCTTTAAATAAATACAAATAAAGATCTGCATTGCGCATACGCCATGTACGCCCATATCCTGCTGCCAGTTCTGCTGCTGGTCGGTGCCACGCAGGCTGCCTACAAGCTGCAGGAGCGTTACAGCTGGAACCAACTGGACTTTGCCTTCCCCAACGATCGGCTGAAGGAGCAGGCAATCGCCACTGGCGATTACATTCCACAGAACGCCCTGCCCGTGGGCATCGAGCACTTTGGCAATCGCCTCTTTGTCACCATTCCCCGCTGGCGAGATGGTAAGTAACTGACAGACAGACTGTCACTGTAACTGTTACAGTTACTCCTACCTGCAACTGCAACTGAAATTGTTAGCCCAAAATTGGATTCATCCAGCTTTGGTCATCATTAAACCGATTTACAATTTACAAATGGAAATCTTTCGCACATTTCGTTTACAAAGTGTGAAATCTCAGTGATTAACAAGCTGAATACTAATTGTGTTCAACCAACGGATTGACAATGTGATTGACTGTCTGACTGACGAATGCGTCGACACTTGGGACTCAAACATGTGCAATGCGAATCTTTAAGGAAACTTGTTAATCGGCTTATCCGATTTGCTCGGCACTTGCAACTAATCGGATACACAGTGTTGGCTAATTCAATGCTCAAGAATGTCCGTAATTTCTAGGCGTTTGTTATTTACTAAATCGTTATGCAAGTCATGTTTAGGGATTCCTATTCTCAAAGTTGCAAATTTTATTTAAATTTGCGTACGTTTTTCAGTAAAGATTTGTATATTTTGCAGCTTTTTATTCTTCCCAAACATTCTCTAACAAATTGCTCAGATTTTTTAAGGATATATTTTTATTTATTTCCTGATATTTTAATTAATTATTATGATTTTTTTTGACAAATAATTTCCTATAGAATTTTTCAAAAACTTATTTTTTTTTTAATTCCACTTCCCAACTAAAACTTATGATATTTTGAAGAGCTAAAATTTAATCTTATTATTAACTGTTAAAATATGTAATTTTAGTTTCTTATGGACTTGTAGATATTTTGGGTTTGTGTTTATCGTCAAAACATCTAGAGCTTTCCTTAAATACAGATCTTTAACAAAATTTCTAATTTACTTTATATAATTTTTTTACTCCTTTAAATCAAACAGAAATCGTTTTCAAAAATAAAACAACATGAAGTAAATGCTTAATTAAGTGGTTCTTCAAATAAACCAATAAATAACACCAAGTGCTAATTATGAAGGCTTCTTCAAAACCTTGACTATTGCTTTACCGTTACAAATGAAAAACACAGCAATAATAAAATTCAAATTCAATATAAATGTATACACAACAGTATATATATTTACCAATTAGCTGAATGAGTTGTTTCAAAGTGAGAGTTGCATTTCGAGTGCAACGAGTGCGATTTATGTGAATAACTTGAATGCATTGTATGTCAAAACCTTTTGATGTTCTGCCCGAAATGCCAATTGGTTACTGAAATGGCCAAGAATCTGGCTAGAATTAATTTAAAATATTTAGTTTAAAATTATAAAAATTATTTATTTTTTTATTAAAATTTTCATTCCTTGCAAAATAATATTTAAATGAATTCTATCAAATTGAGCTTTTAATCTTATAGTCTGAAAAACAGAAAATGTACTGGAAATTTATTTCATTTTCTTCCTGATCAGTTTTCAACTTAGTTACATAATTTGTTTAGCCTGAAAATAAAATTAATCATTAGTATCTTATAATATTCAGTCCAAAGTATCTTTTAAATGGGATCATACACTAAATGATCGGAGTTTCTTAGCTCATTCGTTTGTTATTTAAATATTGCGTTTTGAATAAGAATTAGTTATAAAAAACATAATACAGTCGAACTTCCCTAACTCGAACTTCCCTAACTCGAATTCTCTCTAACTCAAACAAAATCGAGTGGCAATAGCGAGCAAATTTCATACAATTCTGCTTTCCTAGCTCGAAGTCTCCCTAACTCGAAATTTTTTCTCGGATAATGGTGATTCGAGTTAGGGAAGTTCGACTGTACTTTAAATTTATCCCGACAGAAGTTGAATGGGAAAAGTAAATAGTTGCACATTTCTTTAAAGTATCTCCGAAACATATTAAATTGTCTTCTAGCAATCGTTGAAATATGCATTACATAAATATTAATTATGAAAACATGCTTATCGGAAATCAATTGACAAAGTGTCGCAAGTTACTTAAGGCTAATCCCTGATTAGCTTTCTAGCTTTTCCATTCGGTGCGGAGGCAAAAGCCTTGGGCTCTTTATTTATGTTTTTTATCTTAAGAATGGCAACAATGGTCGTAAAATTGGAATTGGAATGCCAATGTCTGCGTGGCCCAGAAGGCCGACCAAGTAACAAGTAGAGTCAAGTCTAAAGTATTGAGGTACGCTTCAATGAATTTTTTGCCGCAGAAAAGAAGGCGAAAGAGCGAAAGTCACAAGCCACAAAATAAAAATACAAAAAATATGCGGCTCAAAAGCACAAATCAATTAGCTAATCAAAAGTAAATCTCATAATTTGTATAACAAATTTGAATTTGAAATATGAAGTAAATAAAAACAGCAGCTGCGGTTCAGTAGACATTTATTGGCTTTATAATGAGGTTGTCAAGTGGCAACAATATTAATATCAATCAATGTTAACCTCTCTCCATTCAAAAAGACTCGAATGAATAATTGAATACTTGAATATAACAATATTATTATTATTATTGTTGTGCTTGTTATGCGACAGTTTTGAATAATGCTCAAGTTCTCACATTATTTAAGAATCGAATTTAGAGTCAACGCAAATTGTCTGTCATGTCATTTGCAATTGCAATTGATTTTGAAATTGAAAGAAAATCCATTGAATTACAAATTAATATCATTGATTTATAAATGAAGCTCACTGAGCTGCTTTAGCTTTTATGTGCTTTATGTGATTTTAACAAACTGGAAGCCAAAAAGTTAAATGGCCAACTGGCTGCTTTTAACTAATCGCCAGTCAATAATGGAAAATTCATTGGTCGTTTGCAATTTGCAAATGCGTCAAGCAATGTTAATGTTTTGTCTGTATTTTTGTCTTTGATTTTCTCGAATGTGCGCAACAGGTTCAGATCGGAACAACCAAAAATGAATGAGATTCGTTAGGCAGCTGGGACAATATCAAGTCAACAGGAAACTTCAATCAAATCCATCCAAAACTTAAACTCGACTACTATTTCAATTTGCCACACTTTCTGTCTACTAAATTGCACAAATTAAAGCTATGCTCAGGCAATTGACAGGCTGTCGCAGTTGAAATCGGAGTCAGGATATCAGGTACAGGATGTAGGATGTTGTTTAACCCGACAGCTGGACACCTGATCGTCCAGTTAGCAAAGAGATTGAGCCATAACCCCAGTTGACAGCTTGACAGGCCATCTAAATACATACTCCACTTAGCGAAGTGAAATTTCATACGAATGTGATTGGCACTGTCATGAAAGCTAAACATATGCTGGGTTAGGAAATCTAATAGACGAGGCTTACTTGTCTTGAATTCGAATTAAAACGAATTGAAACTGGTAGCCAGAATTTGTGAAAGTGTCCAACTCGCAAAGGCGGAAAATGCTTGAAAAATATTTAAACAATATAAGCTTACTTACTTATTTTTTTATGTATTCTTTAATATATTCAATGTCGTCTAAGAAACTAATTTAAAATTAATAATTATTATAAATTATTCACCTTTCAAATTTAAGTTTAATAAGAAATTAATTCAAATTAAAATTCCCAACTAAATTCGAGCTGAAGTCGTTAATAATTTAAAGAAAACTTAGTATTATTTAAAAAAAAAAAAAATTTTAAAATATTTTATTGAAACAAAAAAATATGACTTTAACAATTGTTTTATCTTGTTATTTACAATGCGCATGGAAGATTAATTGACTTGATTAATCCTGTCCGCTTGGACTGAACATCAATTTCCACGCTCTAAATTAATTGTTTCACATCTTTCGAGCAATTCATGTCCATGATTGTTTACATCAACTGCTTAGCCAGCTTTCCGTGTCTTGACTTTTATAAAGTCTAGTCTAGCTTGCATCTATACGATGGCAATTGAGTTAATAATGCCAAAATGCATTCAGAGTTTAAGCAAGAACAATAAAATTTGTCAGAGCTGCGAGTATGTGCACTAATGTGCAATAAATGCTGTAACTGTTGGTTTACCACCAGGTGGTATATTTACACAGCAGAAGTTAGACAAGGAGGGGAGTTAGACCACTTATAGAATTGGCCAAGACAAGACTAGACAAGTGCAACAAAGTCGCACGCCCGCCCGCAACGCCAACTGGTTAAGAGACGAGACGCGTCAAATCGCGTCAACTGGAGCGGAAACCAAAGCAACCAAAGCGATTCATGAATCGCTGACAATGATGATGATCATCATAACGATGATGGTGATCGTAATGATGATGATGATGTTGCTGCACGTCGAATGCCGGCTAATGACAACGGAAATTGCTTGCACTTGCAGACAACTTGCACCATTCACTTACCATTCAACGTATCTCGCATGCTTTTCTCGCTGGAATCGCAAAAGCCCATAAAAAGGGGGTATAAAAAATAACAAACATTTGAAACAACAATTATTGGGATGTAGTGAAAACTCTGAGATTTTCCATTATTGGATGGCGAGTTCTTGGAAACAGGAAAATCTTTCAATTTATTTTTTTTTATTGCGAAAAGTCATTTTGAAGTCAAATTTTTCATGTCGATATTAAAATGTAAAAGAATAATGAAACATAAATTTTTATTTAAAAATAATGGTAATTTAATTTTAATATTAATAATGAATTCTTATTTTAAATGTCTCTCTCAATTTGATTTTTTGAAATAGTTCTCAAAGTCATAATACATTGCTTAATACATAATATTTGTATTTTTACAACTTTTTTGTTATAGCACTAATTTAAATTTTTATTAAAAATAAATTTTTATAATTATTTACTTATTTTTATGGTATTTATCAAGTAATAATAAATGTTTTATAATTGATGTCTCGAAAATAATAATCTTTGAAATAACAATGCTTTCCAGGCATCCCGGCCACGTTGACGTACATCAACATGGATCACAGTCTGTCGGGCTCCCCGGAGCTGATACCGTATCCGGACTGGCGCAGCAACACGGCCGGAGATTGCGCCAACAGTCTGACGACGGCGTACCGCATTAAGGTGGACGAGTGCGGACGTCTCTGGGTGCTGGACACGGGAACTGTGGGCATTGGCAACACCACAACCAATCCCTGCCCCTATGCAGTCAACGTTTTTGACTTGACCACAAACACGCGAATCCGTCGCTATGAACTGAGAGCAGAAGATACAAATCCGAACACGTTCATTGCCAACATCGCCGTGGACATTGGCAAGACCTGTGACGATGCCTACGCGTATTTCTCGGACGAATTGGGCTATGGATTGATTGCCTACTCTTGGGAGCTGAACAAATCGTGGCGCTTCTCCGCCCACTCCTATTTCTTCCCGGATCCCCTGAGAGGGGACTACAATATCGCCGGCCTGAACTTCCAGTGGGGTGAGGAGGGCATCTTTGGCATCGCATTGTCGCCCATTCGCTCCGATGGCTATCGCACTCTCTACTTCAGCCCCCTGGCCAGTCATCGCCAGTTCGCGGTGTCCACACGGATTCTGAGGGATGAGTCTCGCACGGAGGACAGTTATCATGAGTTTGTGGCTCTCGATGAGCGTGGAGGAAATGCTCATACCACGGCTCGAGTGATGAGCGATGATGGCGTCGAGTTGTTCAATCTGATTGATCAGAATGCCATTGGCTGCTGGCATTCGTCGATGCCGTACACTCCGCAATTCCATGGCATCGTGGATCGCGATGATGTCGGACTCGTGTTTCCCGCCGACGTCAAGATCGATGAGAACAAGAATGTCTGGGTTCTCTCCGATCGCATGCCCGTCTTTCTGCTCTCCGATCTCGACTACAGCGACGTCAACTTCCGCATCTATACGGCGCCCCTCGGCGCCCTCATCGAGAACACAGTTTGTGATCTGCGAAATAATGCGTATGGTCCCTCGAATGCTGTGTCTCCAGTCACACCGGTTTACAAGCCCTACCGCCCTAATGTGCTGCCCCAGAAGCCGCAGCTCAACACCGGCTGGGCGCCCTCGCCGTCCCCCCCTCGCACCTATCTGCCCGCCGCCCCTGCGCCCGTGAATGTCTCGCCCAGCCAGAGTATCTCCAGTGTCAGCGTGTCCACCTCGACGTCGGGTGGCCTCGACGTGCCCAAGGCGTACGTCTTCAACCAGCACAACGGCATCAACTACGAGACGAGCGGACCCCATCTCTTCCCCACCCACCAGCCACCTGCCCCCCAGAGGGAGGGACTGAAGAGCTATGTGAATGCCCGCCAGTCTGGCTGGTGGCATCACCATCATCAGGGCTAAGGACTCTCACAAGCGACTCACGATAAGGACTCTCTCTTTCTCTCTCTCTCACACACACTTGAGCACATTTTCTATTGCACACATAGTCACACACACACCCAAGCACACTCACACACATTCACACACAAAGCGAAGTATTTTTTTTTTTAATTATTGATTTTGAGTGCAACTTTTTATATTCTTTTTTCAGTCTTTCTAGTGTTTTTTTCTCCATTTTAGTCAAGTAAGAAAAATAAATTAAAACTTTTTTAAACACTTTTAAGCGAATATCTCTTTGATTTGTGGATTATATTTTATTTATTACTTAAGTTTCAGCTGCGACTTAGACTCATAAAAAAGAATGGGCATAATTACAACTTTTTTACAAATTCCAATATTTTTACCGTCTTATTTTGGGGAATCATCATCATAAATCCACGAGAACCTCGAGAAATATTTAATTTAATAATTCTGAAATTTTTGAGAAAAGTTTTTTCAGCCGAAAAAGTCAACTTTTTTGTTTTTTGAGCTAGAGCTTTGAAAAAAATATCAGAAGCTTTGTATCTTTTTTTCTCAATTTTATTTTTATTTCCCAATTTTTTTTTGGTTTTTTGACACCAAACTAATTTTAAAATAAAGTTAATTAATTTACCGAGTTTTGCATTTTGTTTTTTTTTTAAATTGTTTTTATTGATTTTTTAATTGATTTTTTAAAATTCCATTTCAAATATGTGCTCCCAAAAATGTGAAATGTTATTAAATTCAATAGTATTGCATACTTTTCGGCATCCGTAAAATTATGTTGCACAAATGTACCGTGCCATGCCGCTAGGTGGCGCCAGTAAATTTAATTAGCATTGCATACTTTGAGCAGCGAAAGCGCCTGATTTTCAAACTCGCTTTTGGAGCGAGCATCCAATGAATAGCTGTTGAGTTTGAATGTCGTATTCACAGATACTCGTATCCATATGAATACTGATTCATAACTCACAGCTGCCGCACTCAGATGGAGCAAAAACTTGTTTGGAATTGAAGTCCTTTCCTGCTCTATCCGGCGTCTGCTCATCGCAGTCATTTGCATGCGCCACGCCCTTTATTGGGTAGCTTTAAGTGGCAACTGGGCTGAGTGGGGGCAACATTGTAGGGACAGAGGGGCAGGGAGGGGGAGTGGCAAGGTAAATTGGGATGCTGTGTGAAATGATGGCTGTGCCAAAATTCACACATAATTACAAGGGGCGCAGAAGCTGAAAGTTGAGACTGATGTTGGGGCTGAGACGCTGGCAGCGTTGTTAACCCCCCTCCCACCCCCATACCCATACGCATTTACTTGCATGATTTATGCCAGGGCCCGGGCGGGCGTGCTGTTGTGGGCGTGGCATGCGGCAGCTTGTGACTTTCGCGAAAAATGCAGAGAGAAAAATAAAAACAAACAAGGCGAAAGCAGCGTTGACGGCCGGCATTTATTTACTTTTTGATTACAAACAGCGGCCCTACTCCCTACCCCTCCCTTTTCCCCCCTTGTCTACAGTCCACACCTGGCTGCTGAATGGAAGTTTGCGGCTGCTGTGCGAAACACTTAACGCCAAAAGTGAGCAAAACAACACTTGCTCTATTAACGCGTCTGCTGCCGGATTCCTTCCTCTTGCCCAGCACCACCACCACACTCCCTTCCCCCCTTGACCAGCTTGTGAATCGCGCGAATCGTGTCTGAAAATTTATTGAAAAACATTAAGAAGCCGCCGCGTCGCGAGTTAACGAGAAACGTACTCGGAATTGGACAGAGGCCAAAACCAAAACCAGAGTCCAAGTCAGATTCAGTTTCAGTTTCAGTTTGAGATTCAGATTCAAAGTCAGCTTCAGCTTCATACGTGTGGCTAATTTGCGGTTTGCGTCGTAGCATGATTTACATAGGGCAGCCAGTTAGCCAAGTTGAGCGAGGATCGTGCGGACTTTTAGCCAGGATCAAGCAGGGCAAAAAAACCAAAAAGAAACTGCATGCAAATTATAGAAATTTTCATTGACTGGCAGCTAAAACAAATATTGAGATAGTCTCTCCCAATTTACCGCCCTCTTCCTCTGCAGCTGTCTCACTCACACTCTCTGTGTTTCTCTCTCTCTCCTCTGTTTGTTTTTAACACTATCATTAGTGACGGTTTTCGCTTATTCAAATGCAATAAATCGTAAGCATTTTTCGTGGTTTTGGCTGCTTTTCGCTGTGGCTCGCTGACTGCTTTGGTGGTTTTGGTGGTTTTTTGGTTTCTATAAAATGAAATAAAGAAAAAAAAACACAGTTGCTAATTTGCTGCTAGACGGCGTTAATAACAAGCTGCCATTTATGGCTTCCGTTGTTGATTGAGAGCGACTCGAGTGGTTCGTCGGTGCTGTGGTTCGGTGGTGCTGTGGCTCGGTGGTGCACGCTGCTTTAAATAGAGCTACTTAATTGAAGGCGCCAACAAACAGCGGGCGTGGCACTTGCCACAATTGTGACCTGCTGTGCAGTTGTGATTAAACTTGCAAGTCGCAAGTTCGTTGCTTAAGTCATCTGCCGCAGTTCGTCGCTTAAGTCTTTCGTTATTATTCCTTGATTTTAATTTTTTCATTTTCATTTCAATTAAAAGCGACGCTAAACAATTTTTATGCGTCTTTTAACTAAGTTGTAATTGATTTTGATTGTCTGAAGATTGAAGGCGTGAAATGTGATGCTGTTGGAGTACTGCTGAAGTACTCATGAGCACCCGTGAATAACTTGCATTATTCGGTCTCCCTTTTTGGCGAGTGACAAAAAAGAAAGTGCAACTTAATCGCTCAATTCACACAAGTTTTTCGCATTCGCATTCGAATTTCTGTTGACAATTTCAGCCTCTTGTTTTTTTTTATGTTTTGTTAGTTGAAATTATCTTGATTGACATTTTATGTCTTTTTAATGAAAGCAACTTCAAAGGACATCACGAAAATTGCTCGCATCGCATTGCAGCCCACTTTTCTCCGCACAAACAACGTTGTTGGTGGCAGTCGCATAAAAATGTTGATGTTGATAGTCGGACAGAAAGACGGACGGACGGACAGTCGATGCGAACAAGTGTAGCGTGTGTCCAGCCAGCCACACACAAGAACAGATACGGATACAATTGTATCTGCCAGATACGAGTATCTGCGGCCAGGTAGGACCTGCCCGACAAACGCAGCTGTGCAACTAATGTACTTGCCCCGTTCCCAGCTCTTAAACTCTTGTAATACCTACTACTTGAATATACCCTGTAATTGTTTTAAGGTAACTAACTGCAAAACTTACTGTAGTCTTAGACCCTTTCAGTTATTAATTCGAATGCAATTTAAGTCAATTTTATAAAAATAAATCATATTACAATACTTTCTCAATTGTTCTCAATTTTATTTACATTTTTGAAGATTTTGAAATTCATAATGAAATGTCAACCGAGGCTAAAAACGAAAAATTTATCAAAAACTTCCGAAAATGTATTCAAGTTATTTATTTAAGCAATATTGTATACGATAGAAGAAATTCCATAGGATGAACATTTTTCATTGGAATAAATTCACTTTTTCTATATTTTTGCCCATTTTCTTAAAAATTGATTTTCAAAATGGACCGTTTGTATTCTATTGATTACACTAAGAAGGATAGTAAAATTGTAACATAAACCATTTTAACACATAGAAATATATTGAAATATTATTTTGCAACAAGTTTTTCAAGCGGTTTCGATATACATATAATTTAAAAAAGGAGAGACAGAAACAACATAAATATTTTGTGGAATATTTTGTCACGTGCGACATGTCACGTGCGACAGTGACTCAAATAAAATTTAAAAAAAATCTACTTAATATTTTTAAATCAAACAAAATGCATTTTTTTGGTAAATGAATGCATTTCATTTCAAAATAAATTGGATCAAAATATTCGTTCACGTTTTGCCGAAATTAGTGTTAGAGCTGGTCGCCGAAAAAACGACTTTTATCTGAGTCGCGTGCAAATGTCTTGGTTATTTTAAATTATCTTGAAAACGAACAATTTCCCAAAATCAACCTAAGCTTCAATTTTAGTGCTAGTCAAGACCTATAAGTTTCCCCTTTTGTCACAACAAAATAATGTTTTTGCATATGTTTTATTTCACTTTGAATGCGTACGAATGTCTCATTCGACATTAGGGAATTACCCATACATAATATAAAACCAATAATTTATATTGTATTACATATTTATTTTAATTTTTATATATGTACATATTATTTGTCAAATTGAATATTTTTTCAAGAATGTAATCTTATTTACAATTTATAATTCGTAAAGTGCTGCCAAGTAATTTAAAATTTAAGCAAATCTTGACACTTTCACTAGATCAATGGCTCTGACTGCCTTCTAGCAGGCATACCCTTCCAATGTCTGCCTATTTAATGGGTATCAAAACGCAGGCAATCTAATCGCTTGCCAAATGCAAGACAGCAGTCGCATTCATGCTGCAGTTTGAAGACTCGAGTTTTAGTTTTGGTTGTTGGTTTTTGGGTTAGGGTTGCGTTAGGGTTTCGTTCGTTCATTGATAAAAACAAACGCAAGTGCAACGTGCAACGTGCAACGAGCTGCGTGCGACAATCGACAATCGGCAGAGGCAGCAGGGGCGATAAAATGTGGCATAGCCAAAGTCGGATATGAATGCGGATAGGATTGGGTTTGAGTTTGAGTTTGAGGATGAGTTTGGGTTTGGGATGAGTTCGAGTTTGGTTTTGGGTTAGTGATATGACAAACACGCGTGAAGAGCGATGAGAGCGTCAAACGATTTTGGTTATCGTTGTCGCCATAACCGTTGCACGGTTTAATTAAAAGGTTATTCTTGTATTGGCCCGGATAAAACACAGCCCATTGATAAACTCGACTCGACTCTCTCAGAGTGCCACACATTCGATGATTGAGTTGTAAGCGAGTTTAGAGCGACTTATCTTAAAGACTTTTCATGCCCCTTTCCCGTTTATCTTCACGTCTTCACTTCTTTCCCTTCTCTTCCCTTTGCTTCTTGCCTTTGCTTAATTGCGACCTTGGCTGTGGGTCAACCGCATTCGAAAACTGAAAGTCCCGAAAGCCGCAAAGAAAAAGCTCAGCTCATTGGCACAAGACCACAAATATGCGAAGCGTTCCAGCTGCCAGACCAGCGACCAGCAGTGAGAATTGACAAATTTCCATTTCGTCAATACAATCAATAAACCAGGAGCAACAACAGCAACAACAACAACTTAACTTTAAGTCGTACTTACATTTAAAACAAGTGCATTGGGGCTCTGATATTGGCTCACACCTCGAAGCATGCCACGGACAAGTTGTTGTTGTTACTGTTGTTACAGTTGTTGTTGTTGTTGCTGTAATTGTTGTTGTTGTTGTTGCCATCAAGGCCGTTACACAAAAAACCGCTTTCAATTAAACTGGAGCACACTTTTGCCTGCGGTCGATCATCATGCTGTATGCGATCATAATGCTCATCATGATGATCATCATGAACATGATGATGAAGTTGCCTTGCGGCTGCGCCCAGAGTGAAAATGAATTTCCAATGGGGCCGTCGGCAACAATCGACTCAATACTTTGGAGGGACCCTAAGTTGATCATCCAAAAAAAGAAAAAAAAAAGTAAAAATATTAAACAGTATATGTTATGTACGCCGAAGGTATAATGCCCTTACATTCAAATATCTACTGATCGTTATTTTGAGAAGTATAAAAAATCGAAATTCGATTTAAGATAACTTTATTTCAGGATATATACGACAATACGAAATGCTGCG
The DNA here is from genome assembly GCA_037043495.1 of Drosophila recens. Taxonomy (NCBI): domain Eukaryota; kingdom Metazoa; phylum Arthropoda; class Insecta; order Diptera; family Drosophilidae; genus Drosophila; species Drosophila recens. The sequence goes on along the minus strand of JBAMBJ010001011.1, from coordinate 102,121 downwards.
AATAAGCTGCGAGTTTAGTTAACATATCAGATGAAAACACAAAACTCCTATGTAAGTATAGTTGTGCGACTAAGTCTAAATATTTTTCGAATGTTTAAAAAGTTAATACAAAATGCATACTCTGTGAGTTTGGTTCCGCTATCTAAGAGAAAAGAAAAATTATTCATACTGAAAGCTGACTTTCAACCGATCGTTCCTATGACAACTTTATACATCTTCATATTTATTGTCATTGGATCTATCCGGCTTTGTGATATATATTTCTACAGTTTACAGAAAATGCTGTACCGAGAGTCATCAGAGTTCAAAGCTGTGAGACTGCATTGCATAGAAAGAGATGGATATATCTGTCATCTCTAATCAGATCAAGACTTTATACACTTTTTGATTCCGCCACCCCTTCTTTTTATGTGTTACATATAACTTAAATAAAGAATAATACCCTCAAGAAGGGTATAGTACATAAAAACAGGTAGTTATTCACTTTTACCCGATCGATGGAGCGATCGCAGCTTCGATCGAGAGCAATTGCCACTGTCGCATCAGAGACGCGTTTTAATATTGAAATTGAAACTCTTGATGGAAAGTTATGGCCCCAACAGCATTTATGAAATGATGATCAGGCCTCAACTTTAACTTTACTTTTAACATCGACTTCATCTTCATCTTCATCTGCAACTGCAACTGATGATGATGATGATGATGATGGTTGCAGATTATGGGGCGGCAATCTAGCCATTGATAACATACTTACTTACGACCTATAGGCGGCCAATTAGCTCAAAAATGAAACTGAAACTCAAAGCTGAAAACTAAAGCTGATACTGAAACTCAACTTTGTTGCAGGAAACATAATTGGGAACGTGTAAATGCGCCAAAATCAAATCGAAAAGAGAGTTTGCCAGCCAATGAGAAGCAATATTAAATACAACCCATCAGAAACTAACTTTCAATGTCAGTAAAGAAAACTTTATTAGCGAGTTTGATAAAAATTGCATGCAAATGATTTTGACGACTTTAGGAAATATAAAACTTTGCAATTTCCTAAGCTCATAGATCATTTCATAATCGACTAAAGGAAACATAAAAGTCAATTCAAAAGGCATTAAATCAAATCAAGTCTTCATTACTTGATAATCATAAGATCATATGATGAGTTTCAATGGGGAGATCATATTATCATTGCTTTTTATAGTCCAGCTGAAAAGTAATTAATTTTACTGAAGATCGGTTTTAACTTAGCAAACAAAAAACAATCTGTGATAAAAATGCAAAAAGTGAAGATTTCGAGAATATTAAAAAATATGACCTACTGATGATCGATGAAATTAAATGATCTTAACAATTATTGGCATCGTAAAATTGGCATTTAAATATCTCCAAGAACCGTTTTGAATTCAAAGAAGAATGTATTGCAGGAAATATTAAAGTATGAATACAATTAATTAAAGTATATTAAAATGTTTACTTAAGAAGTTAGATATCCCTTTAGATTAGAAGTGGCTTTAACATAGTACATTGGAAATATATAGAAAAATAATAGAAGTCTATAGGAAGAATCTTGCTCTGAAAAAGACCCCCAGCAAGATCAACTGGAGATTATCAAGAGAAATCTAAACTGTTGTGGCAACTTTGTCTTCTGCTTGGGCATCATCTAATAAAACCAAGAAAAGCCGCCACAAATTGAGCTGTGATTGCAGCCACTGTTTGCTGTCTGTCCTCAGTCTGTCTGTCCATGTGATTGGCTTCTGTTTTGCAGCAGCAGCTTCAATTTAGGGAGTGGTGCGAGTTCAAGTGGTGCTCTGTGTGGTGCTCTCAGTGGTGCTGCGTGTCGTGACCCGCTTGTAATGGATTTTCAGTTACGCGCGGATTGCGTGTGCCTCGTTGCTGTTGTTGTTGTTGTTGTTGTTGTTGCCCCACAATGCACCCAGTTTCAGTTGGAGATTCTTTTTGAGATTGAGTTTCAGGTGCAGCGTCATCTTCAGTTGTTGCGAGTTGCAAGTTGCGTGTCGTTGGCATTTGCCAATGCCAGGGCCATTTGGCTGCACTTGCGGCCTCGGCCACAATTTGTTAACAATTAGCGCTCGTATTGGCCCAGTTCCCTGTTGTCTGTTGTCTGCCCCTTGTGGCGTGCAACGCAACACAGAACACAATACAAAATCCAAAAAAACCGCCTGCAGTTGTCAGTCTAAGCTGTAAAGTTGGCGCTACACTTGTTGGCTGCCCTTTAAGGGCTGCGCACATTAAGAGCCGCATTCCGTGGCGCAACGTCGCACAGTGGGGCCATTGCTGATTTTACTTTGCAAAAATCGTAACTTTTGAACCAAATGAGATAACCGAATAATTTAAATGGCATATAATAGATAACTCTTCAAGCTATGAAATAAATGCTTAAGAAAAGTGCCACGCCTCCAAGATACTTACTTAGGGGCTATCAAAGTTGAATTTTGTGAAATTTGTGAAAAAAATAAATTTTATGGCCCCTAAAAATAAATATTTTCTAAATTTTTTGATTTTTTTTGTTTTATTTTTAAGGATTTTATATTTAAAAATTACTTTCAAAAAATTTGAAAACAATTTTTTTTTCAAAAAATTTTTTTTTGTTTTCCGGTGGGAATTATCAGAATTTCATATGTTGACATAATTCCTATAACATCTCTATGATATTGTAGTCCGATTTCAACCAATTTGACATATTATGAATCTGGGATAGTCTTATATATCCAGACCAAAATTGGTTCAAATAGGACCACTATATCATATAGCTGCCATAGGAACAATCGGTCGAACTATGGAATTATGCCGCGTGTTTTTATCGTGAGGTTGCATTAGTTTTTTTGATTTCAGGTAAAGCGGTGCAAGTTGGTGCAGATAAAACTATATACGTTATTTAGAGAAATGATATCTAAAGGGTTTTAAGTCTATTTGATCCCCAAGGATTTTCAATTTTTTTAGCTATCGGGTACCAAAGTCATCAAAAAAAATTCCAAATCAGGTGTTTTTTAGGGCAGCAGGAAGGAAAAAAAGCATAATTAATTTTTTTGGGGTAAGAGTTTGAAAAAAGTAATATAAGCATTCGATAGAGAATTTTTTAAAAATTAAGAATCCAAAAAGATTTTAGAATCAAGTAAAAACTGTGGATAGTACAACCTTTAAAGGTTGACCCATTTAAGCAAAATTCTTTAAAAAAAACACTAGATTTGAACTTTTTTCCCAATTTGGCACCAGATAGCTAAACAAATTGAAAATCCTTGAAGATAAAATAACTTTAAAACCCTTTAGATATCATTTCTCTAAATAACGTATATAGTTTTATCTGCACCAACTTGCACCGCTTTACCTGAAATCAAAAAAACTAATGCAACCTCACGATAAAAACACGCGGCATAATTCCATAGTTCGACCGATTGTTCCTATGGCAGCTATATGATATAGTGTTCCTATTTGAACCAATTTTGGTCTGGATATATAAGACTATCCCAGATTCATAATATATATGTCAAATTGGTTGGAATCGGACTACAATATCATATAGATGTTATAGGAATTATGTCAACATATGAAATTCTGATAATTCACACCGGAACACAAAAAAATTTTTTTGAAGAAAAAAAAAATTGTTTTCAAATTTTTTGAAAGTAATTTTTAAATATAAAATCCTTAAAAATAAAACAAAAAAAATCAAAAAATTTAGAAAATATTTATTTTTAGGGGCCATAAAATTTATTTTTTTCACAAATTTCACAAATTTCAACTTTGATAGCGCCTAAGTAAGTATCTTTGGGGCGTGGCACTTTTCTTAAACATTCATTTCATAGCTTGAAGAGTTATCTAATATATGCCATTTAAATTATTCGATTATCTCATTCCGTTCAAAAGTTATGATTTTTGCAAAGTAAAATGAGCAATGGCCCCACTGTGCGTCGTTGGTGGTCCACTTGCCTCGATATTGCCCCATGCAACAGTGCCATGTTTGGGGGCAACACACACTATTCAACATTTTCGTACTCGTCGTACTCATACTCGTACTCGTATCATATCAATCATGCCGTCCTTTCCATATGCTAATGATGGCAATTAATCAATGAGAATCAGTTAAGACTGACGCAAACTCTGTCTCTGTCTCTGACGTTGACGTCGAAGTTGACTTTAAAGTCGACTTTGACTTTGACGCACGCAATTGGCTCATTGACTAAATGAAACATGCTAAATACACCCAGAGAAAAAGGATCTCAACTTTTAATACTTACACTTTGAGTTTTACTTTTTTGCGCTAAGATTTAGCATGAAGTTTGGAATAAGTAAATCCTCTATTATTATAATTAAATTATGATTATAGTTAACTTTAATGGATTTTATATTAAATTTCAAGCTCGTAGCTATTTAATTAATATTCTAAATATTTTTATTTAAAGTTATAAGTTTCTAATTAAAATAAAATAATCTAATATTTACTTTTAAGACTTATATCAACTTAAACTTATCTGAAGCGTATAAAGTGTTCTTCAAATATATGTTTATAACTCTACACGCAAAACTTTATGATGAAAAAAAAAAAAACGATTAGATCATCATTACTGTTAGGGTTACAGATTTTTAGTAAGTGTGAAAGCAAGTGAAATCTGACTACAAAAATATTTTTAATTTTTAGTCAAATAAGCAAAATCCAATTCTAAAACAAAAAAAGTAAATAAATAAAATATATTTTCCGTATATTTAAATCATAATACGTTGTTTTGGGCTAATCAACAAAAAAAAAAAATAATAATAATTTAATAATAACATAATTACGTTATTTATTCGTATTTAATTTTATTTCGACAGGCAAGCCTATTTCAATTGATAATTCTAAAATTAATTTTGAAACACATTTAAAAACATTCCTTGATTATATTTTATTTAATACTACAAAAAATGTCTGACATTTTTTATTTAAATACTTTTATTAACGTTGGCGAATATTTGATTTAATAATGATTTAACGCTGAATTAAAAATTGAATTATTTACTTACTATATTTTACAATATTCATATTAACTTTTATAATTTCAGTACAAGCTTTATAGTTAACTAACTAATTTTTTTATTATTAAATTACATTTAATTACATTTAATATGTTTTTTCTCCGGGTGTATTTAGATACAGCAGACAGTTTCCTGGCCTGTTGTCCGTTGCCTGTTGTCAGTTGCCTGTTTCAGTTTTGTGTGTGTATTTGTTTCTAATGATGTGCTAAGCTGCAAATATTAATTGCAATGCTGACCCACATTTAATTGGCAGTTTGAAGGCAGCAATCGAGAGGAGGCGGGAGGCGGTCAGTGAGGAGGAAGGTCAGAGGTCGGTCAGAGTTCGGCACGCTCAGCGGGCGGTTGGCTGCTTAACGAGACTCTTGGCGCACCTGAAAAAATGATTGTGCTCTAATTAACCATTGACCCGGGGCACAGCCCACTTGGCTGCACGTTGCACGTGGCAGCAACGGCTCATTACGCCATCATTTCAGTCGGTGACAACTCGCAGCTCAACTCGCAACTGTAAACCAGTTCAGATCTCTAGCTGAAGACGTGGCCCAAACTCGGAGCTGGGCCCAAAGTGCAGTTCACTCTCTGCTGCTCTGCAAGTGGCATGCAAATAATATAAGTTACTGTGTCAGCGCTGTGGCAACAGGTGAAATTGTCGCCGTGTGCCCCAAAGACAGTCTCAGAGTCAGAGTCTCTCTGCCCCTCAGTTGCTCTCCTGCTATGTATATGTATGTGCCCCAAACCAGTGTCCAGTGGCAGGGGCAGTGCCAAGGAGGGGGCAGGGGCAGCCAGTCAATGTCAAAGTGTTGCCTGGCTGCCTTACAACAGAGTTAATTGCGCTGCACGCGCACGCCACAGGCCTGATCAGGCCAAGTCGCCGGTCGCAAGTCGCAAGTCGCGGGCCAAGACGCGTGTGTGCCATATCAAGTTTCCGTGTCAACCAACCAACCCCGTGCCCCAACTACCGCCGCACAGTGGCAACAACTACATAGAAAAAGATTAAGTGGAAACAGGAGCAATATACAAAAGTTAAAGAGTTTAAAGGTTAAGCTTCATTTACAACGAACTTCCACTTGAAAAGTAAAAATATGCTACACAATTTAGAAAGATTATTAATTATAAATAGTTAAATACCCAGTATTTTTACTTTTTATAAAAATAACAGTTATGGAACTAAATTTAATGTAAGTAAATCTCTTTAATTATTTTTATTTTGTAATTTATTTGTTTCAGATATTCTTTGCTTGTCATCTAAATACTAAAGAAAAGCACAAATCCAAAAGATGATCAGTACTGAAAAAAGGAAATTGAATATAAGAAAAAATTACAGTTGAACTTCCATAACTCGAACTTGTATAACCCGAATTTCTCTCTAACTCGAGCTAAATGAGTGACAGTAGAACTCTATAAGTCGAATATCTCCATAGCTCGAAAATTTTCTTTGCATAATGGTGATTCGAGTTAGGGAAGTTCGACTGTAATTAATTAAAATTAATTAGTATTAGAGAAAATACTCGAATGTAAATTACAGCAGCAAATGTATAAAAATAAATAAAAAATTAAGCAGAGTATCTACATTTAAAGAAAATTAAATTATTTATTAGGAAAATGATATAAATAAATTAAATTCAAGAAAAAAATTATGTAAAATTAATTGTAACGAAGATGTATAAAAGTAAGTAAGTAATTTAATAAAAACATAATGTACAAAAAATCAAAATCACATCTAACTATTATTTTGTAATTTTTGTTTATCAAAAAAGAATCGCTTTTAAGTTTCAATGATTTAAAAAAATATTAAAATAATCATTATTTAAGATTAATAATTGTAAATGTTTTTAGTATTTATCGCTTTGATTTTTGACGATTCGGAAGCTTCGGAAGCAGTGTGCACTGACAACTGCCACCGTCGTCGTCGTCGCCGTCGTCGTCGTCGTGGATGTCATTAGTCTGCTGCACTTGCCGTTGTAATTGTGACAGGAGCAACGAGCACGGATCGCCAAAGGCTCGGCCACTGGCTTGGCAAATGTGGAATGACGAGGAGAAGTGCTTCGGAGAAAGAGAAGAGGGTACAGGGGTGGGGCAAAGGGGGGTAACGTGATCGTGATGTGCCAGAAGCTGATTTCAGCGCGGCTACCGATAAGCGACTGGGACAGAGACTGAAAGAGAGACAGAGACAGAAACAGAGACAGAAACAGCAACTGACAGACGCGTTGATTGGTTTTGTTGAAGAAGAATGAAGACAGCGGCCTGAGAGGGGGCAGCGGATGAAGTGGAGGGGTCACTGAGAGACATGTAAATTGCTGGCAAGCTTCAAGTTAAAAAAAAACTGGTACAATTTTCTTTTGGTAATTTTTTGATCGTTGTCGTTGTCGTTTTTGTTGCTGTTATATTTTTGTTGTTGTTGATTATATTTTGTTGATAGTCACAGGCAGGCCACGCCCCCTGCCCCCCCTCCCGACCTTTGCCACATTTGACAACTTTTTGCATAATTGCCGAGTCAAGAGCACAAAAATCCTTCGAGACCTTTTGGGGGCCATTCATAAATTGAGGCGAACAACTCATAAATACTATCGATATATCGTGGCATCGATAGCATGGGGACAGTCAATGCTTCCGCCAAGGTGTTGGCCATACAATAACACGCCAAAAAGCCATTCGAGCCCAACGTTGATTTAATGCAATGTGAAAACAAATTGTTATGTTCGTAGCCCGCAAACGTGGCCGCAATTAATCAAAGTTCTCGCATTACAATTAATCAAAAATCGCACTCGATCCTGGCTCCAGATACGAGGCAACAACAAACTGTCTTCCCTCCCTGCCTGCCTGCCTGCCTGCTTGCCACATGGCTCCATTTGTGGCCATAAATATCATTGCGAATGTGGCCAATAGAATTGGCAACGGCGGCGTCAAAATGCGCACCTTAGAAGTCGTCGCCGCGCAGCCGCTGATAGCTCCACATAAATCAGATCTTTTCAGGAGCCAGCAGAGATCCCAGATCCCTTCCGAGTGGGTGTCACTTCTGGCCAGGCTTCAACATTGGCAACAGTTTCAGTTTCAGTTTGAGCCTAAAAGATATTCGCATTCGTGTTTGACTTTTGCGGCTTTTGCGCTTTCAAGTGAGCATCATCAGGCGGCAATTTGATGGCCATGAACAGTTGACAGTCAAGATGTCAACAATTTGAAGCAGACAGATCGACAGACAGAGAGAGAGAGAGAGAGAAAGAGCGAGAGAGAATGAGAGATCAGGTTCATTGTGAGAACTAAAATAATTCAGCAAAGAACTTTTGAAAAATCGAATCGACATGAAGATCAACTATTTTGATTATCATCTATTTTAAAAATATACGATAGCTTAAAGATCATCGAGTTAAACTTACTTGAAGATCATTATACTGATCTGCATTGCTAACAATTATTTAGCAGCTATCATGTTTGTAATACCATCACGATCGAGAATTGATCAAACAATCTGCTACGAAAGACTAAAATATTTACTAAGATGCTAACACTTTATTTAAAGTAATCACAGTATTCAAAGACGATTGAAATTACTCGAATATCTGTACGAAACTATACGAGAGATGATCAGCAGCCCCAAAATTAACTTCAAATAGAGCCAAAGATATCATCTACGATCTGCCATATAGTACAATTAGACAGTGCACATTCAATGAAATTATCTCCTAAATATGCATTTTTTTTATAGTTTTAACTAAATTAATAGATGTTTCTATTAAAAAATGGTTATATTTTAGTTTTTTGATCAGAACTATATTTGTATTTAAATTAAAATTACCTAATTTAAATTAATATACCTAATGATGTTTGCTATATATCTATGACTTTTCCATCCATTCCTATAATATTTTTTATAGATTCGGTTTTTTATTTTTCATAACTTCATTTAGGCCATTGCTCAGCTTTCAAGTGATTTAGTACTTATAATAATAACTCAACTCTTAACCTGACACAAAGTTTGTGTGGCCAAAATCGACAGATTGTTGGCGAACGATTCGATGTCCTGTTGCTAGTGGCAAGTTTCCCAGTTGTTGTTGTTATTGTTGTATGTTGCCCAACAACATCGAGAGCATTACATTTAAAACTCAAAATGACACAGTCGAAATGTGATTAACATTCAACTTATGCAAAGTGCAGTAATGACAACAACAACAACAACAATATATATTTATTGAGGGAAAAATAAACTACAACAAATAAATACGTGGAAGTTTCGACCTTGGCTTGGGGCGCGTCAAAATTCGTACCGCAAAGTGTCTGAAAGTTAAAAGAAGCAACAACAACAACAACAACAACAATAAAAACAACAACAAGTTGACGTCGCGTCTTTTTAAAAAGAGTTTCAGGAGCCGCTTGTAGACAGCTAGAGTGTGAGAGAGAGAGAGAGAGAGAGACAGCGGTCAAAAAGAGAGAGATGACAACAAAGACGAGACAAAAAGAAGAAAATGATGATGCGATGTCAAGTTATTGACAGGCCCAAGTCGATATTAATGACGACTTCATTCGCGGATATTTGCCGCTTCTGCTGCTTCTTCTTCTGCTGCTGCTTCTTCTTCTTCGATTCATTTCGATTCGTTTTTATTTTCATTTCGATTCATTTATTTTCTTTATTTTTTTTCGATTCGTTTTGTTGTTGCCCGTGTCTTACTAGCAATTACTGATCGACACCGGCATCGCCAGGATCAGGCGTATATATATTGAACTAGTTAGGTGTTCCGACCTCAGTCTCAATTATCCTCAGCCTCAAAAAGGGAGGGGGAACTCTTCTGCCTTCGTCTCTGCCCCCTCTCTCTCTCTCTTTATCTCTCTTTCTGGGTTGCCAGTTTCAAGTCCCATATTTAAGCCAACATGTCAACATAATTTATATTAAATTTTTGTGTCAGATAATGATAGCGCCTGCTGCCGATCGCAAAATATATCTGCATGCTTCTTCTTCTTCTTTGTGTTGTTGTTGTTTTTTGTATTGTTGCTGTTGTTGGGGCCAGTCTCCAGCTCAGTCTCTCACTTTGCCACAACAACGACAACGAACAGTGGCGGCATCCACAGTTGTTGATTATGACTTGCCACACTTTCTGTGTTGTGGCTGCAACAACAGTTGATGCAACATGCAACCTCAGAACACATTTTGTATTTCATAATTAATTAAAGTTTATTAATTTGATTATATTTTTAAAATATTTACTTAATTATCTAAATATTTATTTTTTAATAATATTTACATGATGCAATATGCGTCTCCAAATAGACATCATATTTATTTATTAATTTTATTTAAATATTTATTATTTATTTATTATTATTTATATTTTTGTAATTTTAAATTATTTTTATTTTCATTATCTATTTATTAATTTATCTACTTATTTAAATGTTGTCTTTTAAAGTATCTATCGGATGAAGTTGTGAACTATGTCTAAAGTCTATGTCTAAGTCACTTTGAATTAATTCGATACAACTAAAAAGTTTTCTAAGTGTCTCTTCACTTATATCTCCAGTTTTTAAGCGTATAAAATTATTTCATTATTAAATTCCTAACTACCTGAAGAAAACAAAATCTTAATAAAATGATGATTATCCTTAGCCTATTTCAAAGTCAAGTTGTAATAATGTAATCACAGATGCTTTTCCGTCTTTTAGGTAGAGCATTCGATAGTCGAATTTGACTTAATTGTTATTGCATTGTGGCCTGTTCAGGCGGCATTAAGCCAGCTTAACGTTCGAATGGAACGCGAAATGTTAAAAACTTAAAAATAATTTACAATTTATATGAACGATGCGCAAGGAAGAGAGAGAGAGGGAGGAAGGGAAAAATGTGAGAGAATATACAAACTGAAGAATCTCACGAAGTTTTAGAAGAGACCGAAACTAAAATAATAACAATAACAGTGTTATAGAATATCAGTTTTGTTTTGAATTTTTTTAACAGTTAGAATAACAATGTATTGGTTAGAACAATTTTTAACACGATGGTATAATGAAATTTGGAAGCTATTACGGAAATAAATTAAACGCATCGTAGCATCAAAGGAAGAAGCAGAAAAGGCTGATGTCCAATGCAGATGATGTCCTTTAAGATGCCCAGCTTAGATTTGAGTTTAACACGATCCTTTCCACATCTAATTTCTGTTGCATCAACATAAATTCGCTAAGACCGATAGAATATCGAAACTCGGACTCTGATTTGGACCATCTGACCATCTGGTTGAGTCTTTGATGGGATGCGAGTGTGAGGATGCAATGTCCTGCAACGTCCTGCCATGTCCTGCTGCTGTGGCTGCAGCAGCGAAGTGCTAAATGAGGCACAGCATGAACGACAGAGTTGCTCAACTCAGCGATATCCTGATGTCCTGGTTGTCCTGGTTGTCAATCGCTTGGACACGGTCAGCATAGCGTGCAACCAGTGAACAAACAAAAGGTCATAAACTCGCGCTGACCTGACAACGATTCGCATTCGTATTCACAGTCGCATTCACATTCGCATTGAATAGCTAAATGCATTCAAACTGCTTTCGAGTATGCATCGCACGTTGTCCTTGGATCACAACTGGAGATGGCCAACGTTGGGCACAAAGGACATCGGGGCATTAGAAGTGTTAATAGAAAACTGCCTCCGGCGGGTTGAGGTGTTGACGAGGCCAAGATCCATGCCAAGATCTCCTGCAGGCCAACTATGATGGTAGTTAAAGAAGAGGAAGAGGCAGGATCAGACCTTGGGCCGTGTCTTCTACTCTAATTTATAGCTAGACTTTTGACTCGGCTATTAATGCATTAAACGTCTTTAAAGGGCGTTGCAGCGGGAGAGAGAGAAGGTGAGGGGCTAAAGAAGGGGAGGAGGGGGAGACAGGCAGATACACAAAAAGAAAGACATTATTCTATAATTAAAGTTTAAAAAATTGTTGATTTAAGCATGCATTTTTTAAAATATGTATTCGGAATATTATTGTTAAATTAAAACAATAGTCAAAAAAGTCACAAATATTTGATTTTCGTAAAAAAAATCCTATAGAACCCCGATAGTCAAAATATTTGCGGCGAAGTGATTTAAAAAACCTGATTTGAAACAAGTATTTTGTACTCGAGAAATAAAATCCAGGATAATCCAACTTTTGATACCTTTTAGGACTTACTTTATTCCTGAACCACAGATTTTTTTCTGTGTATGGGCTCCAAAGTGAAGTCGCCACACGACCGCAGGAAGAGCAGGCAGTCAACCGGTTCGCGGCCGGCACGCGACAGCCACAGAGAGAAAGAGAGAGATGGAGAGAGAGAAAGAGATGAAAAAGGAAGAGAGGGAGAGAGACCGACAAAGCTGTAGGGCAGCAGACGTATAATCACAGGAGCAGCTGCAAAGAGAGATCAAAATTTCCAGCCACAACTTTAAACTCAAATTGAGAGAAACTTTGAGAAACGAGAGAACTGGAGTGTAACTCAATTGGGAGAGAGTCAGAGAGTAAGTGAGTGAGTGAGTGAGTGAGTGAGTGAGAGAGTGCGATCACGAGTGAATTGATCCTTGAGTGATGCTGATGCTGATGTTGCACCTTTTGTCTCTCAGCACACACAGGTAGGCAGGTGAGATTTTGTGAGCCTCTGGACTGTGAGTCTCGTTGGCCTAGTCCTATAAATAGCGCGCTCGGTGCAGGGAAGGGCATCAGAACAGCGACAGCGCTCGCAGGGCCACAAACTCCAAAGTCCAAAATTCTACCAAAAAATAAAAGTAACCAAGTAAAAACAAAGTCGTACAAAATGGCATTGGGCAGCAAGAATCATAGTCACTACCAGCAACACTTGGCGCCCTATACAAAGCCCAGTTATCATCACAACGATCATCATCTCAATGATCATCTGAACGATCTCAATGATCATTTGGATGATTCGCTGGATGAGCAACCAATGATGATCGGAGGCGCCTCCGTCGTGCGTCGCAATGCCCGGGAACGCAATCGTGTCAAGCAGGTCAACAATGGTTTTAGCCAACTGCGACAGCACATTCCCGTTGCCATCATTGCCGATCTGAGCAATGGTAGGCGTGGCATTGGCCCAGGTGCAAATAAGAAACTGAGCAAGGTCAGCACGTTGCGCATGGCGGTTGAATATATTAGAAGATTGCAGCGACTCATCGATGACAACGACAATCAGCACCAGCAGCAGCAGTCACAACAGCAACAGTCACAACAGACGCAGCAACAGCAGCAGCAACATTTCCAGTACCAGCAACAGTTGCAGCAGCAGCAGCAACACTTCTATGCGCTGCAACAGCAACTGCAACTCATCTCGCCCAGCGGCAGCTGCAGTTCCTCCAACTCTTCAACATCCGCCAGTTCCAGCTCCAACTTTTATCCAGCTCCTGCAACAGACTTGAAACAGGAGTCGAGTCCTGCCAGCTATGAAGATTATCGCAACAACTCCTGCAGCTCGGGCGCCGAAGACGAAGACATCCTCGACTACATCTCCTTGTGGCAGGACGATCTTTAAACTGCCTGGCAACTTTGAACTGTCTGGCAACTCAACTAGTCACTGCCACGCCCACCAACAACAACAACCACTGACAAAAGTATTACCTCAGCAACCACAAAGTATTTATTCTAGTTTTAAGCAATTATCTTTTTTTTTCTTCAAAACCTTTGTACAAATTATTTTTAAGTGCGCTGACTGTGCCTGTTTTTTTATATAGTTTATAAGACTGCCGAATCCTAAGTTCTAGTTTAATATGGAAGACAATTACCATTTAAGATACTTTTTTTTATTATGATAAACAAACATGGAGGACACTAAACTGATAGCTATAGCTAAAATATAATATTTTAAAAGAAATTTACCACTGCTTTTCATTATTTATTAATAATCGGGGAAATGGGCTTACAATTTAGAGCTGAAAAACACAGTTTGTATGCTTTGCATCAAACTCATTTCAGCAAAAAATTTTACAAGAAAAAATTAAGATTAAAAATTCAAACAATTTATCATTTTTTCTAGATGTTTCAGAAAAAGATTGCTGAGGAATAAATTATGCTACCTTAAACTACTTTTCATAGTTTGTAAATTAATACAATGGACTTTAAGAAATTTATCAACTTATAATTATCATTGATTGTTTCATTTAAATACAGCTTCTCCTTTAGAATAAGATTATTCAAAAAACAAATTCTTTGCAAAAACTATTTTTATATAGAATGATTGTTAAAAAATTATCCACATTACAAAAATAAATTTAGAGTTTGAGCTGAGATAAATGGGATAACAATATTTCACGCATATTCTCAAAACTTTTTGTCGTAATCAACTAAATCTGAAAAACATTTTCACATGCAAATCGCTGCAGTTTTTGCTCAAGTTATTGATAATTGAAAGTCGAGAAAGTCCTTTATAAATATAACTGGTAACTTTACAAGTCAAATACTGAGTCTGCTTACGAACTTTATGATAATCTTGTGCAGACTGGAAGACACAGAAGCATATTGAAGTACGAGCACCGTTACATTCTTCTACTTGAGACAAATTTAGTTGCAGATGAGAAGATGAGCCTCGAGTTAAATTATGCAAACGATTTTAGCTGCAGACTTCAAGGGGGACATCTCTTAACTCTTAACTGCTCTTACTCTTACTCGTTCCGTTTTAAAGTTAAATTACTTGCCGCATTTTTGCATATGAAGCACAAGTTAATCAATCGAAAAGGTTTTCAGAGGCATTGAATGCCGACAATTCCGAAACGATCTCAATCGATCGATTCTTTCAACTTTGTGTTTCCTCTTTACTGAACTAATTTTGAGATATGTTAAAAATGTATGCAAAATCGCAAAACCAAAGACAACATTCAGAAAGAATAAGCGATCTTTGGTGCAACGAAGTTTAGATACACTTGACAATTAATTGAATTGGAACTTTAAGAAATTATCACTCGATTATGTTAAGCCTGATTTTAATTTGATTGAGTGAATTTCTTTAATTTGTTTTAAAGTAGCAAATAGTACTTCAATTTAGTGATGTAAATCCAAAGAGTGAATCAAGTTTAATATCAAAATAAAGAAATCGACAAAAAATGAAACGAGTTGTTGAAATATCTTCAAGTAAAAACGATTCATCGAGTGCTCCCGAACAACAAAATTAAAAGAAAACGTTGTTATGTATACAAAATACAAACAAGCTTTGACTTTTAAAGTTGGTCGAGAATCAGACCAACTTCAAACTTTCATAACCTTTGCAATACTCAACAAATTTTCAAGCCAAATGTCATTTTAATCATGGTTTTTAAATTCATTCTACATTCATATTCAATTCATTTCGTTTAAGAGTTGTCGATGTTTCATAAAAATCGGTTAAGCTAACACGATTGATGCTAAAAAAAACCATTGAATTAAAGTACTTGTGTTAAATGTTTGTATTAAAGTACTTCTACAAAGTAGAGTTGTCGTTTGCTCGATGTATTTCTACACCACCAGTTAGACTTGCATAAATATGTATGTGCATTTAATTGTGACACAAATCCTGACAAGTTAATAATGCCCCCGCTGTAGAGCAAGTAGGGTAATAAAAAAAGCCCCACAGAGTCGGCCAATTTACAGATCGCCCCCGACAAGAGGAAGACAATGAGAAAGAGTAAGAGGAAGAGGGAGATCAAGGGAATTGGGATTGGGGATCGTGGCATGGATATGGATATGGATGGAATTGGATTGGATTGGAACGGAATGGAACGGAAGCCGCGGCTGCGTTCTGATTCGCGATGGTTTGGCCAGATAACGAACCGAAACAACCCAACAACCGAACAACTGAGCAACTGAACAACCAAACAAGAGGACAGCGAAACAACGACAACAATTGCAGTCATGTCCTGTTTAGCGGATGTTCAGGTTCTAGACTCAAGAAGACTGCAAGCTGACGACTGAAGAATTGGCAAAGAGCTGACCAGACTCCCACGCGCATTTCCGTTTGCCATCTCACTCACACACGCTCTTCATCTCTCTCTGTCTCTGTCTGTCTGTCAGAGACGGCTCATTAATAGATAAATGAATTGGCATACGCATTTCCGTCATTTAATGCAGCAACAGCGGCATTGGGGGAAGTACTCCTGGACTCCACAGTACTCCACATTGGGGCCTTCGGTTTTGTTTAAATGCCAATTTCGATTGCCAGTTGCAAGTGGTTGTTGCACCGTTGCACGTTGCACGTTGCATGTTGCACATTGGGGACGGGCAAACAATTCGCAACGCAGCCAGCAGCAAAACGAACGGTTTTGCCACCAAAATAAAAATAAGAAAAAAACAAGTTAAAAGCTAGAGTGGAGCTGCTCGACTGTTAGATGCCCAGTACACGTATTTATGTCTTCGTTTGACTTAATCATAATAAATGAAAAAATTAAAAGAAAAAAGAGAAGGAATTAAAGAAAATTTAAAAACAAGGAAAATTTCAGCTCTTATTTAAAAATAGACAAAACCTTTTTTTGATATAAAGGCCAGACGAACCACATTATTGATTACAATTAATATATTTATTTAGTTTTTTTTATTTTTATTTTATTTTGCAATTATTTGGAGACAAATAGGCATAAAATAATTTTAAAAAATATTTAATGAAAAATAAAAAGATTTAATAGCTATAACTTAAGACTTTTACTATTAATAAATATTTTTAAGCTATGTTAATAATTTGTATTTATAGTTAAATTTCAGCGCTAGCTCAAATGCAACCAACTTGTCTGTTGATTATGAATAAATACTTTATAGGATCGCATGCTATTAAACTCTCTATATTATGTTTGTGTACAAGTATATGTAGCTCTCTATGTTTAACCAAACTAACTATTTATATTCTCATATCTTGGTCTGATTGCGGTTCTTTTAGGGCTTTCGCGAACCCATGCAACGAATCTTATTTTTTCCTTTTAGATACATCCTTTCTTAATATTACATTTTTGATAAATTTTTTATTTTAAATGTTATCGATTTAATTATTAATAAATAACTGACAAACATAGCTTGACAGTAAATAAAACAAGTGGGAAAAGCTATAGTCGAGCTCCCGACTATAGGATACTCGTTACTTATTTAAATTGAAAATAAGCACTTAAATTGCTGAAAAATATAAATCAGCCATTACCACCTTTCTATTTGTCCGATCTTGTTACGATTTAGTAGGATGATAGGTAATAATAGTAGTTAACGTTAATGGCTATATCGACTCGGCTGTTGATGCTGATCAAGAATATATATACTTTATAGGGTCGGAGATGCTTCCTTCTCCCTGTTACATACATTGCAACGAATACAATATCCCCTTTTACTAATTTTTATAAGTAACGGATATAAAAATAAAATAAATAATTAAATAAATAAATAGTATATTTTCCTGTGCCTTTATTAACACTGTCGCATACTTATAAGTCTATGTACTCTTTTTGGTAACTGGGCCAAAAAACCTCCAACTGGGGCCGCATCTTCATGCCGCATTTATCGAATTATTATTTCCGGTTTGCGGATCATAATATATGCAATGAAAGAGCTGGCGAGCGAGAGAGAGAGAGAGATGAGCTACAGCTGAGCTGAAGGGGGTAGGGATGAAAGGGGGATGAGAGAGGAGGGAGGGAGGGAGGGAGCTGCCTTTGGTGGCGGTCCCATTGGGCGACATACGACAAAACTCGGCGACAGCAAACGGTGCAAAATCGAACGCTTTTTGTGTGAAGTTAATAATACGTTTGACATGATCAAAATGGAAACCAAAACGGCGAGAGATCGATCCGAATATATATGAGTGTGAGTATGAATGCGAGTATGAATACGAGTGCAAGTATGAGTATGGGTATATATATGCAGAATGCCCCTTGAGGCAACATATATTCATGCCCTGCAGTCTGCTCTGAATCTGAAAAGATTCAGACTGGGTTTTGGGTCTCAGTCTGAGTCTGAGTCTGAGTCTGGGGACTTTGGGGCTAAAAACTCCTTTACATGCATTGCTTTTCATTTTGGGGAGGGGACCGTATAAATTTATGATTTATTAAGGATGCTCTGATTACAACACGAGAGCTGCAAAAGCTTCTTCGTCTGCCAGAGACTGATGTCTCGTAAATAACACTCGCATAAACAGCAACAGCAACAACAACAACAACAACACTAGTAACAACAACAGTAACAACGAACCCAACACACATTCAACAAGTGAGTTATTTGTTTAACATGAAGACTGAACACGATTTTTGACTCACAAATGTTGACAAAGAATAATGTAATTTATGTGACATTTTTGCCTGTCAACGCTGGCAGATTTCACCAACTACTCAGCAGCACAGAGAGGGACACAGTGATCGAGGGAGAGAGAGAGAGAGAGGGGTAGACAGCGAAAAAAGAGAGGTAGATGTTATCAGCTAGACTTTGGTGAGCTTCCTTTCTCCAAAGCAGAAATTAACAACTAAAATAATTGATAGTAAAATTTAAATTGTAGAGAAGAAGGATAGAGAGAGAAAGAGATAGAGAGATATTGAAATTGTGAGAATATAGATATAAGACAATTATAGAAAACGTTAGAGCTGGGACTTATATCGAGACTATAGAGAATGAGAGAAAAGGAGACTCAAAGATAGAGAGAGACTGAGAAGATAATAAACAACTTATACTATCTAAAGCAATTGACAGTAGGTTAAAAACTCCACCAAATATGGATGTTATTGAGAAAATCCAGAGGAAGAAAAATAGAGAGCAAAAAGAGGGAAAGAAAAGTAAAAAATTCAGGCAAATATAGTGTAGAAGAAAGACAAGACAAGATAAAGATTTTACACCGAATCTGTGAACAAATTGTCATTAGTTTTAAATAAAAACCGAGAAAATTAGCGCACCTTTAAGTAAGTTTAAGGATCGATGGGAGACTGAAGTCAAAAATATTTAGAAAGAGAGAGTGGGGATGATATTGTTATTTTATGATAATTTATTTTATTATACTTATTCATACTATTTTACACAAAATTTAAAAAAAAAACGCATATCGGCAGAGCTATAACGATAACTAAAAAAATCATGAGAAAAAGGCATTTATTATGTGTCTCAATAAAAACAGCGCAAATTGTTCTTAAAAATTGGACATTACGACATTAAAAGCAATTGACGGCAACATCTGAGCTCAACTAATTTTTTGGAGAATCCTTCAAAGACTTCTCTCGATGGAAAAGGCGGCAAACCAATGAGGGATAGAGATGGAGAGAGCCGCAAAAAAGATAAAGAGATAAAATAGATATTGTCACCTAATGACAATTGCAGATATTTACACCCAAAAAGTGGGCAACAACTTGCCAAACAATTGACGGCATCATCAGAACTCGAACTCATATCGAGAATTTGTCAATTTTCGGGATGCACTTGTTCGCCCAGGACGAAAAAGGACAATGAAAATAATTCCACTTGTCGCTCCGATCGTAAATTAAGCGCTTAGCGTTTTCTACTTCATCTCATTGTTACAATTTTTCCTTCTTTTTTCAATTTCCAGCGACAATTAAAACGCCCACGAGCTGAACCAATATAAGGACATTGAAAAGGAAAAATAGAAGAGGATAAGGACAATAAGGATTGCGTGTTGCATGCAACTGCGTGTCGAGGGGAAAAGGAGCCAAATTTTAAATTGATCTTGAAGAACATTTTTGAAGTTTTCATTAGCTAAGCTGATTAGAGACAGGTTAGTGCTGTCTGTCCTTAAACTCAGTTTCAGCTGGAATATGATGATAATAATGCGCTTTCAATAAGATCATATATGTAGGGGAAAAGATGAAGATGAGGAACCCCGCATAGTTCATTCTGTAGCAGTTCAGATTGTGAATGAAAGGCAATCATTCGGGGATTATGTGATACAGTATTGCTCATAAGTAATTGGATTGCCTCAAGATCATTTTGAGTTGCCTTTGTACAGTGACAATTACACAATCGGCAGGTTCAGCAATTGGTTCAGGGCCTAATTCGAAGTTGGACAAGTGGATAATAAATCGAAAATAATATATATCAAGAGTAAGCAAAGCCCTTAGTTATTAGAGATTATTTATAAATACCTTTAAAAGGAAATTAATTTTCAACAATCGCTGCAATAAAGTTGGATATATAAAGGGGAAAGTATTAGAAGAATGGGTATCTTTGGGTTATTAAAAATATTTAAAACTTATAAAAACTAAATTTGAAATTGTTTTATTATGATTAAATATTTAAATAAAAACTTAAAATAAATTTTACTGCTTAGGCAACATAACAAAAATTTAAAAATATTTATTATATCGTAGTTTTTATTTAAAAAAATGTAACTTTAAAATTCTCCTTCAATTGAGAGAGACAGAAACTGATTAAAGAAGAAGTTGATGTAAGTTAGTTGAAGTTAATATCGTAAAACTCTGAACTTATTGCCGTCTTTCTATAAATAAATCCTCCATAACACATAAAAGAAACTCTGTTTTCACTTATAAATTTCCAATAGCTTTTTTAATGTTATTTACTCCAAAGAATTCTTGAAATATTCTCTGAATGAAGAGATGCTCTTCTGCTTTCCTGTTACCGAACTTCTGCCACAGTGCCACAGAACATTTTTGCTTCACTCTGATGAATTTGACAAATTCTTTTGGTTTTTTGGTGCTTTTTGCCTTTAATTGCCGACAACGACAAATGTCTCAATTAGCTTGGGGCACTTTCTCTGCGAATGTGCCACACAAATGGGGGCAACGAAATTATATAAATTAATTACACAAAGTGAGCAGCGCATTCATCAAAAAAGCGCTTCAGTTTAGCTCTCGTTTTGTATTATTTTCTTTTAATTGTTGACTTTTTGCCTGTGTGAGGAGGATGATCAGAATTTAATCGCCAACACAAGGAAAGGAAAAAAAAAACAAAAAACTGCAACAAAGTTAAGAAGTTAACTTGAAGTTTCAAAAGATGGGATGCACTTTTAGATTGAAAAACTAAAACAAATTGTAATACGATTAAGACAAATTTTATAGTCCTAATGAAGATCTATTATGATGTTGTAATTGCAGCTGATGGTAGAGTTTAGTTTTAATATTGTTTAACACTTATTCGTTTAATTAATTGCATTTATCTATTTAGAATTTTATCAGTTCAGCAGAAGCAATGCATTATTTATTTGATGCATTTGATGCCCAAACAGAAGAGCTAGACGTATGAAATTCTCTCAGTAAATTCCATTAAAAGCGCTTGCTAAGTAGTGTTAAAAACTAGAACTTATTATTGGGCCTATTGAATTGCTATAGTCACTAGAAAACAACGATGTCTATGTTTAATTTAACCTTTAAGATAAAGCAACTTAAGAGAGAGAATAAAAAACTTAAAAATTTGTAGATGTGAAGTCAGTGATTTCTAGTGCTTCTTCTAAAAACTGAGATGAACTATTCTATATAAGATCAAAGCGATTCAGTAGCTTAGCCACATTAAGACGCTTTTAAGAACAAATCAAATCCTTTTTTGAGCAAGGTAAAATTAAGTTTTGCTTTTCGCCAGCTGCATGCTGCATTTAAGAGTTGCTTCCTCGTGATCAACTTTAGTTTTATATTTGTATAATGAAATTTACAATATTTAATTGCCAACCACTGAGTGCAGCTTTGGCCCTTGGGCGCATTTTAAGTCTACGATCTGCAAAAGAACAGAAGCAGCCTAGAAAAAAGACAGCAAAAGCGAATGATGCAAGTCGCAATCATCATTCCATCAATTTGGCATTTCAGCAAATCAACATTCCAGCATTATTTGTAGATACACAACATATATTACGATATGCACATATTATATATATATATATATTGCATATATGAAATGTGGAACTGCATATGCTGCGTGACTGTCCCAATTAGTCCCCTCTTAATGTTGTTGTTGTTGTAGCTACTTGTTGTTGTTGTTATTGCTGCTGCTGGTGAATCTCTCGTAATTCACTTTTGATTTCATATGCATTTCATCAAATTGCCGCTGCGCACGCGCATGCCAAAAACATCGCCTCGAGTCGCCGTACAGCCCCAGACCTTGGTTTGATTTGAAAATTACTCGAAAAACAAAAAGATACTACAAAATTATGTCGGAAAGGAAAACAGAAGTACAAATGAAAGAGATACCCTGTACAAAGACTTTTTATTAAAGTCACTATAATTTCTGTCTACTTTTGAGAATCTTTATGATACATTCAGCATATGAAATAAATATTAAAATATATGTTAACAACATTATTATTATTACAGAATTTTATAAAGAATTCTTCATTAATTCTTTTAAATCTTTTTTGAAAATACTTTTAATTATATCTCAATCAATTGTTTTTTATATATTTAGTCAATTATATCATATTATATAATTCTACTATTTCAATATGTCAAGCGACTTGTAGAGTTTTAATTAAATTTCAGAGCTCTAGGTCTTATATGTAGATGCGGAGCTCAGTTAGACTGGCAGCTAAAATATCTGTTCTGTCACCTGTTAACGTAGGAGTATTTTGATGTTTTAAAATAAATAATAACTCTAATTTTGACAGAGTTACAGGGTATATAAATAGTCGAAAAGAGTGCTACTGCTAAACTGGTTGCCCGACTGTTAATTTAATGTAGTCCACAATCCGAATCTGAATCCAAAACTGAAACTGAGACTCGAAAAACTGTGTATCCAAGTTATCCTCTTTCTGAATGTGGATGCTGCCACACACACGCACACACACACACACACACACAACACACACACACACACTAGACGCTCTGAGCTCTATTTCCATTAAGCTTTTGCCATTCTCCACATACTACGCGTAGTGCCCCAATCTGTGGCGCGACGACGAAACGCGACGCGACGCAGACGCGGTTGTCATTGCCGCGCGTCATGCGGCTCACTTCAAATGGGCGACGCGCGCGCGACTCGAAACTACAAAAAAGACCAAAAAAGCAAAAAAAGACAACGGCGCATAAAAACGGACGAAAATTGCAATCTTTTTGAAATTTATGATGAAAAAATGAACACTGTCGCTTTTTTGAACATTTTAATTATACAGCAGTGCAAGAGTCTCCCAGAGAGCTGAGAGATTTCTACAGACGATACAATGAAAACGATTGAGGCGCCCCGGTTTTTTAGTTCAGTTCAGTTCAGACTTGAACCGGTAGCCACAGATATTTTATATATACAAACATATATATTTTTGTATATTTTATTTTTTAGGTTTTTTTGGTGGAGCATTTGTCGAGTAATTAATAAATTCGCAACGCTGCCACAGGATATTTGCATAAGAAATTATGGCAATGAAATGTTATGATCGCAGCGAATGACAGACGACGACCATTGGATGTGGATGTGCAACTGGAACTTTAACTGGAACTGGAATTGGAAGTGCAAGTGGAAGTGGAAGTGGAACAGAAACTGCAGCATTCACAGCAAGGTCATGGGACTAAATAGGACAATCAGTCGGTCAGTTTGGCGGCTTTAAACGCTTTGAAGGCGCTTCCGTTGAAACAGAAGACGACAACGGATGACAGCGTTGCATAAGAATCTACCAAAAACGACAAAACGAAAAAAAGAGGAAGCAGCTTCAACTACTATGTACTACAGTGCCAACTGCAACTCTGTGTCCAGCTGTGTGGCCGCAGTGTGACAGTTATGCATATAATTTTACAGGTCAGCTCAGGACAATTGCAAATAAATGTACCATGGGCCAAAACATCGGCACGCAGCGTGTGGCGAATGTCCGAGAAACCAAATCGGCAACACACACAACAAAATACACAACAATTATCCTTTCACAGGATCGTAGTTCCTCAGTGCACGTGGCTTTACTTCTAGTTCCCTCTCTCTCTCTCTCTCTCTCTATGATCCCTCGAATGTCTCTGAAAAGCTAAGAATACAAAACGCAGTCGGCCTAAACTGGAATCAGGCCCATTGTCAACTAACAATTGACAATGATCACGAAAAGTAGTTGGCGTAAATTGCATAAGGCTCTCTTCTCTTCCTCTCAGCCATTCTTTTCATACAGATTGCCAAGCCAGGCCGAAATTTGTAAGGCGTTTGTAAGGCGTTTGTAAGCCTCTTCAGAGGTTGCGCCCAAAATGTGTTTCTAATTGCGATTTCTTTCTCTCTCTC
Source organism: Drosophila recens (assembly GCA_037043495.1). NCBI lineage: Eukaryota > Metazoa > Arthropoda > Insecta > Diptera > Drosophilidae > Drosophila > Drosophila recens. The sequence goes on along the minus strand of JBAMBJ010001011.1, from coordinate 78,020 downwards.
TCTCTCTCTCTCTGTCTGTCATTGTCCCTTCTTGCCACGCGGCAGGAGCAGAAGCCACAGTCTTGTCAGCAAGACAAACTCCAGCCAAAAAAATGAAAACCTTTCAACTTTGGCGCGTTTCTTACAGAGAAGTCAGTGGGTGACCCTCAATACAATAAGATAAATGAAACACTTGGTTCCATTTAAATGTTTAGATGGTGATTTTGAAGTGTAAATATCTAAAATTATTAAATTTTTTAAAATTATTAAATTATTTAAAATTATTAAATTTTTTAAAATTATTAAATTTTAGCACTTAAATCAATAAAATTCATATAAATTTAACTTATGTTCTGTAGAAAATTTATCTTTTTTTTTAACTCTTGACTTTGCACTTGATAGATAAATCGCATTCACTTATGATATTTATTTTTCTTGGAATAAAAAAAAATATTTATAAAGAAATAAATTACAGAATATAAAAGCTTGGAAATGAAGGGCAATATAATTTGAATGAAATAAACACTTAGATATTGAATTGAAAGAGAGTTTTTCCAATATATAATTGAGTTCCTTGATAGATTTTAGAGATTTAATTTATATCTTTAAAATAGATTTAATTTCCAAAATTCATATACTTTTTGCTGACTTTTAGTCGTGATATAATAGATAAATAAATATTTACAGCATTAAAATTATAAAATTTGCTTTCCAATTCTAAAATTAGGAAATTTCTAGTCTTCTCCAATCTCTTGTCATTTCGCATTGAAATGTCTACCAACTGTACACCTTCATATGGAAGGATCCCTTTGTGAGCCTCATGCTTCTGTTCTCTCTCTCGCTCGTACTCTCTCATTCTCCGTCTCTCTCTCTCTCTTTTTCTGTGATCCATGGCGTGCGTGTGAATCTATTAAAGTGGCAGCCGCATTTTAGCTACAATCGATCGATCGATGAATATTGAACTCCTCGATCCTTGGATCTTTCGAACGCCTGAGCTAAACACAAAATTCAATTAAGCAAATCGAACGCATCCGAATCAATTTCGACGCTGATGCGTTTCTACGAAAAACATTCTCCTGAAATCGCGTATGCCAGGCACCTGTGGGTCTTGGTGTGAAAAAATAAATGGAATAAAATGAAATTCTGTAGCAGGCACGTCGAGGATATCTAGGGAGGAATGGGAATGGGAATGGGAAGGGAGGAAGTGCCAAAAAAGGGTTCAAAATGTGCGTTTTGTTATGCTGATGAGCTGTTGATCGCGGGGCGGAGGCGTTGAAATCAATTTTGAGTCAGTCAGTCAGATATTCAGTTATCCATTCATGGATGCACTCACTCATTCACTGAGACCGTCCGTCAGCTGTATCGAACCTATCGCAAATCTGTTGGTTTTTTTTGATTTTTGTTTGATTTTGATGTGGGTTTCGTCGAGCAAATCTAACGAGAGATCTTTCTCTTTTTCCCTCCTCTCTATCTCTCTCTTTCCATCTCTCTTCATCTCTTTGCATATTTGCTTAGCTGTAAAATGTTAAAAATCCGCTAAAGCGGTTTCCTTTTTGTGTGTCGCCTGTGGGAAAGGGAAGTTTCTGCTTGCTTTTAGCGGTTTTGCTTTTCCGGTTTCCGCAAAGGCTTATGCAAATATTTAGCCAGCATTTTTTCCCTTACGTTTTATTCTTATATTTTGGACAAACATTTATCTATTTGGTCAGAACTGTCTGCACATCCTGCACAACAATTTAGACAAACGATTAATGGACATTTGATGGGAGCGTGAAAAGCATCGCGATTCGTTGCGGTCGCGGCGTGAGAAGAAAATGCAATTGAAGATCCTTTTGTCGAGGATTGAATTGAGCAGGATCATTAGTAGAAAGTGGGGCGTGCTGTGATCCACACAATAGATCGTTACAAACATTCTGATTCAGTTTCAGTTTCAGCTACAGTTTCAGGTGATCCAATATTAGATCAAAGGTTGCCGCATGCCGCATGCACCTGATCAACGCGTCCTGCCGCAAAAAAGGTGTTAAATGGGGCGTCCTAATGAGATCAGTGCACACAGGACAATGCAAGGACGCGAGAATTAAAAACCGATTTATGACAATGACGCAACAATGCTCAACAAAATGATCCTTATAGCCATAGAATAAATACGGGAATTGTTAACAAGCCGAAAGGACTTGATCGCAGGACGCGCGCTCAAGTTACGATCACATGTTGCGATCGCAACAATGAAACATTGTTAGTATCATTGTGTATTACATTATGAATAATGGCTTAATCATCGATTAATTAGTTGACTTTCTGAAGGTGAGAAAAAGGTTGAGATCGATTTAAGAACGGGGAAAGTGTCGTTAAATTGTGTGGGGAATTCGCTCCCTGAACAATTACAAAAGAAAGTGAGTTAACTGTCGATGGGTTAATTGAGAACAAAGCCTCATTTCTGAAAGGCATTAGAGCTTGTAGAGATTTACACGTAACGTAAGGTGGGAAAAAATAAATAAAATATAAATTTAATTCCAGACATACTATACTTTCCATTTAAGTCTTAAAAATAAATATTAAAATATAATCTTTTTCAAATTAAACTTATAGAGATTAACACTCAATAAAGGACGGGAAAAGAAAGATTTTAATATATTAATTTATTTCCAGATTGTTTCATAATATATTATCATTATATATTATCAATTAACAATTAGATATTAAAAAATGAAAAACTTTATTATTTTATTAAATTAATTTAAAAAACTCGATATTCATATTTATAATAAATTTAAATTGCAGTCACTTCTTATTGCCTTCACATTACAACTTTTATTTTTAGATTCTCATGCAATATGTTATACCCATTGTTCAATTATTCAATTTTTATATTTATTGATTTAGCTATTTAATTTATTTAAATATTTTTTTATTTTTTGGAGTAGATTCCCACCCAATGTGATAGCTTTTCGCTTGGCATTTCGATTTCGATTTCGTCTTTGTCCCTTCGATGCTTTTAAACTGAAGTTGCATGTCGAACTGCCAATCCGGTAAGAGATGTTTCGCCACTTGTCACTTGGCCACTCAACATGGCTTTTTGAGCCCCATCTGAGAGGAGTTGGAGTTGCTGTCAGTAATCGGATCTGTTCAGGATTAGTGTCGCTCACTTCTCGATGTTGTAAGCCGCACGCATTTGGAGACAAGAGACAACAGACAAGAGACAACACACAAGGGACATGAGACATGCGATACGAGATACGCGAATGTAGAGTGTACTCAGTGTATTTATCACTCTCAATTCCCAACTCGATGGGCACACCACCCAAGCAGTGCAATGCACCAAGGAGGGAAATTCCCTCTCAGTCCCCTCCTCCATCTATCTTTCACCACTCCAAAGATTACAACCACTCCAGCTATACTTTATGTGCTTAAATCAAAGTTCAGGATGGGAGACTTTAGTTGCCACAGAGTCGTTTAATTAAAACATGTTTGGAATCTCTTATTGAGCTACTCTTCACTTTTTAAAATAAAAGACGACTAGAAAAATAGAAGCATCATTGTGACTTTTGCTAAAATATATGTTACATTTTTAAATCAAGAAAAAACTTTAATGAGCTGAGCAGTCAGCTACTTTAGAAGAATATTTACTTCTCTTTGAATAAAACTAGCTTTTATCTACAAATGAATCTTAATTTTTTTTAAATTTTTAAATTTTTAAAACTTATTTATTTAATTTATTTACCATCGACTTAAAACATTTGAAAGAGAGAAACTGAGTATTTCAATTTATATATAACCATAAAATAAGAATGTGAATTTTAAAGGTTTTCTATCAAATAAAGCCCAATTTACACGATCGGTTTCCGACCGACACTTTTTGACCGATGGAAAATGTTGCCAAAAAAAATGCACCAAAAAATACCAAAAAATTCCATTTTTACGTATTAAGTTCGCTTCGATGACAAACCGACGCTCTAAAATTTTGCGTGTTCACACGAGACCGACGATTTATTAACGTAAAGTGTCGGTCGGAAACCGATCGTGTAAATTGGGCTTAAGGGATAAACTTCATATCTATATATATAAAACTCTTTATCCTGACTCACTGACTTTTTTTTAAACAATAACAATAACAAAGTTTATTAGACATGACTCACTGACTGACTCACTGACTGAGAATCAACGTGCAGCCCAAACTGTAAAAGATAGAAAGAAAAATTTCACACAACATAGGTGAGATAATTTCATCGTGCAATAAGACGGCGGAATTGCTTAGAATGAAAAACTTTTTCGTTTCTTAAGATATCTCAACCAAACTCGCAGACTGTATGCTTGGTACTATCTCTTACATTCTGACCAACTTTGGTTAAAGTGGGAAGACTATATCATATAGCTGCCATTGGAACAATCGGATGCAAAGTAACCTTTAGTATGAAAAACTTTTTTGATTCCTAAGATATTTGAACCAAACTCACAGATTGTATGATTGGGGCTGTCTCTAACATTCTGGCAAAATTTGGTCAAAGTCGAGTAAAAATATCATATAGTTTGGCGAGCGAAGCGAGCAGGGAGAGGAACCCCCTAGTAAAAGATAAATTTCAACCTGTCGAATCCTCTTAATAAATCATAAATTCGAAAGACAGAAGAACTAAGCATCATTGGATTGTCTTTTAACTAACTAGCTATGAAATTGATATCAAAATTAAAGAAACTATTTAATCTTCATCTTTTTGATACTGCCAACAAATTGTAGGAAAATCGTTTGCTGACCAGGGCCAGAAACAGTTAGTGCAGTCTGATCTCAAGTAATTTACAGTGGCTGCAAACACTTGATCACTTGAGATCTGCGCTCATTTCGGAGGCTTAAAAATATACAAAAAAAAAAGAGAAGTAATTTTTCGCCGAGTCAGCGAGGTGCGAGAACGTTTAACGCCTTGTTTCGAGTTTCAAGAGTTTTAGGTTTAGTTTCGGTATCAGTTCGAGTATTGACTTGGAGTTGGAGTTTTGAGTTCGCGTTAATTGGGCAATGTTTGTGCACGGCGACGACGGCTGCAAGATTCGTTAGCACATTTGCGGTTGCACGGCAAGGATAACAAGGATAACAGGGATACCAACACACAAAATACAGAATGCAGACTATAGCAAACTGTCGGCACGCTACAAAGTAGCGCAGCTCATTTCTGAGCTCTTGGAATTTCGGGAAAACTCAAACATTTTGGAAAATGCAATATAATTGCGCTGATTATGAGGCCCGCGCTCATAAATGGCCATTAACAAGCCAAGTTAGCCAAAGGACCTTCCAGGAAACCATCGCGAACCCCTTTCTGACCAACACGTCCAACAAGAAAGTCAAGTTGTTGCTCAAGTTGATCGTCAACAGATACTCTGCAACATATCCAGACTCACAGCGGGTGTATTGAGAACGTCTCGAAAATGTTTACACCCCTTTTTGACTTTTCCCTCTCTCGAGTTGCCTTCGGGAGAAAGGAGAAAGGGAAATGGTGGAGAAACCGCGAACCACACTCACAGCGGGTTATATTTGTGAACTCGAAAATATTTACTAAATGTTTTGCCTTTAGTTATCAGAGAGAGATCTTAACCCATTTTATTTGTTGTTGGTGGGCGTGTGACTATTTTTATTGTGATTTGATTGGATCACGTTCACTTTCGCCCCCAAATAGAGCAATAAATTTGGAGTGTTGACGTTGATTTACTCGCAGTTGCCCGCCTCACGATTTATGATTTAATTATTGTTTTTATCTGAACCGAATTGTCCCGCTGTGTCCCAAGTAAATGTAGTTCTAAAAGATCCTGCGACATTTATCAGTCTTTGATCGGACTTTGACAAAACATTAGCTAAGGGTCCACACACACACACATATATACATATATACAACTCTAACTGATGCCTAGTCTAAGAAAGCGACGAGGCGGATGCATAAATCGATATGAAAATCACCAATTATCTTATGCAATGCATTTGCCAGAAGGTGGAGAAAGAAAGGGTGAAAGAGGGGGAGTATAGAGAGGGGCACAAACCAGAGAGACAGAGTCAGAGACACACGCACATAACACAACTCATAAGCATTGGCAACTTGTTAAGCGCCTCAAAGCCCCAAAGATCTGAAAACTTTGATGCCACAACAACGTGGAACGAGGCATCGCATGATGATATACAATAATCGAGCAGTGCTCGCGATCAGAGGAACATTGCCACAAACGAGGCGACTAACCAAGAAGGCCAAAACTCTCACAACACGCCACAAATAATGCGAATTATGTATACTCTTTACGGATGTAAAATGGTTAACCCTCCAATTCTTATAAATTAAACTCCAAATTATAACAAATCTTTAGCTGCAGCGACTTACTTTATTTTCGCGACTATGAGTTTTTTTAATTAAATATATTATATTTGGAGAAATTTCTTTGAAACAAATATAATATTTTATTAACATTTGAATATATGGGCAAATAAATACTTAACCCTTCAACTCTATATTTTATAATTGCAAAATGTACCTCTAAAAATAATATAAAAACTATCTGGGTACAATTTGGTATGTCGACTCTAAAAATAAGAAATGTCAAGTAAATGATTTTTAAATTTTTTCCGTATAGAAAGGAACTGCAAAAAAATATATAGGATATCTTTGAAATAACTGTGTTTAAGAAATATTCATAGAATACGTTTTAAAGCATGAAACAGACTAAAATGTGTGTATCTAATTGAAATATGTTGTATATTCTAGATAAAAGGATCGCCAAATAATTGGTTTGAAAATGGAAAAACTACCATTAAGAAGGATACATAATTTACAAGTGTTTGATTTTGCTGAAATATAATATTTTGGCATTAAGAAAAATTACCAAAAATTAGAATCTATATTGTTTTTCCAAATACAAAATGTACCTTACAGGAAATAGAATTTGAATAGAAATAGATTTCTTCATAATCATATACTATAACTAAAATCTTTATTTCAGATCTGCAAAGTTCTTCAATTTAATAGCTCAGAAGTTAATTGAGCTGTATTGTTAAAATTCGACAAATATAATCTATGAATATAAATTTTCAAATAAACGCAATCAAGTTGGTTTCATAAAAATGAGATTGCATCAAAAATATATTTATTTTTAGAACATTAGTTTTATATCGAATTTATTACTATTTATTATACTCAGCTCAAAAGACTCTCAACTTTCGAATCTAATCGTAAGCAGCAGTAATTGCCATATGCTTGACATTTCCAGTAGACTCACAGCGGAAGTGCAAACGACGATGATCAGCTCAGCTCTGGCAATGATGCAAATGCTGATGCCAAGATGCTGACGACAAACAGCCAAGTTCAAGCCGACTCCAAGTCCAAGTCCAAGTTTAAGATCAAGTCGGAAGATGATGACGATGCTAACGTAGACTCCTACAAGAGGCCGTTAGTGTGTATGTGTGTGTGTGTGTGTGTGTGTATTGTGTGTATATATTTGTGTGTGTGTCTGGTCAGCGCCCTTTTTGTTGCTGTGTTGCAGAAAAAGGCAGCAACAAATGCGTTCATTTCCCTCTCAAGTCAAATATACAATGATATAATAAATTGAATGACATTCATAAATAAACAATATAAGAGCAACAACAACGACAACGACGACAACGTTTCCCGGGTGTAGGCTGTTTTAGACCCTTTTTGGCTGCTGCAACATGTGAGGAGAAGCGTAATGAAGACATTAAACGTGGACTCCAAGCAAAGCTCTGATCTGAAACGAAACGCTTTCTCACACAGCGAAAGGCAGAGAAAGAGAGATGGAGAAAGAGAGAGGAGTAGAGAGCATTACATGCAAAAACAACAACTTAACATCATTATTAACAATAACAACAACAAGTCACAAATGGCAAGTGCAGATATCCAGATATCCGAGATGAAACCGCTAACCGGTAGCCCAGTTGACTCTATGGAAATGAAAATGGGATGCGATCGATACGAGCCGATTGGATTTGAGACTCCATTTCTTGATGTCTCATTTAACTAAGCAACAGCAACAACAACAAATAACAACAATAACAACAACAACAACAACAAATATTTGGCCGAAAATGCAATCATAATAAATGCGCTGCCTGGGTGGTTGGCCCTGACGTTCAACGACGAGCGATCGTGATGATCATGATGATGATGTTGCTGATCAGGGAACGACATAGAGTTGAGCTCCATTTGACTACTCGGGCGGCCACATTAACATACAACCAAAAGGGAGGAGGAACAGTGAGGAAGAGAGAGAGAGAGAGAAGAACGGGAATAAGATCATGTAGAATTGTGGGTTCTGTATATTATGCGCGCTTTTGATGAACCTAATTGACAACTTTTTGTCAGCACTGTGTTGGGGATTATGATTGCTTTTATGTTAAACTTGAGACGGGTTTTCTTTCCCATCTCATCCTCCCTCTCTTTCCCACCACATTCAGAGATCTGGGGCCCCATTCAATTGCTACTCTGCTTTGTTAGTTAAATATATTTTTTTGTTGTTTGCTCGCTTTGGGTGCATTCATTATATGTCGTTGATATGTCGATCAAAGCGCATCATTTTGATTGATTTGATGCAGACGCTGAAACGTTGAGGGGGCGCTGTGTGTCTTCATACAAAAAAATATTAAATCAGAAGCAAATCTGAAAAAAAATCAAAGAAATCTGCAAATAAAAACAAATGACTTAGGCAACAAACTTGTTTGCCAAATGACTTAGGCAACGAACTTGATTAGACGAATGACTTAGGCACCGAACTTGGGCGAATCGATCTCATTAAACAACTTTTGACTCCTTTTACACTCCTTCGGCATTAAGACTGTATATTACACAAAAAAAATAGATATTTTAAACTTGAAGTTGAGAAGGATTTTTTTGTTGATAAGCTGATTTTCAAGACTTCGATGATGCTTCAACAATGAAAAGTGAACAAACCTTGAAACTTGGTGACAAAGTCAAGCCTATGAAACAAAACTAGATCATCCGATTTTAAATATATTTCAAAGACTCAGTGGACTTTCAATATTTCAACAATGAAATGTGGACAAGCCACGAAAACTAGTGACAGAGTCAAGCCTCTGGTACAGAACTAGATCAGCAGATTTTAAGGATGTGAAAGATGTTGCAGATTTCCACACGGAATTTTTGGTGACAAAGTCAAGCCTCTGACACAGAACTAGATCATCCGATTTGAAAGATTTGAAAGATTTCATAGTATCTCGAGATTATAACAATGATGATGTTGACAAACCTGGAAGCCAGGTGACAAAGAGCCAAAGGGAATGACATGGAAGACCATTAAATTGGCTCAATTGCAGTGGCGAACTAGAGCGCAGTTGTGTTCAGTCTGAGGTTGAGGTTAGGTGAGATCTTGTTGGTTATCCACATAGTATCTTTGAACCGCTTTGCACGCCCCCGAAACAAAGGGCAACTTAATTGCCTTTGACAAACTAGAAGGGACTTAGGGCCTAAAGACGATTTGCTCGGACTACGCCCACATGTCACAAGACATTGTGTCGCGATCCTCGAGTTTCTCAACCCTCGGACAATGGCCGAACAATGGACTGAACACATGTGACAATTGCCGCTCGGCACGCACCACCTGAGGAACCTCAACCTCAACTTGAACCTCAACCACCTCAACTGACCGCTGACTCGCACGCCCGAGGCTCTGAGCGGCTCACAGCTGTAGGGAGAGGGCCTGGACAGCTCCTGGAATTTGCAACAGAGACAACACACAAAAAATAAAAGTAAAGATAAAATGTAATTATGCGCGCGCCCTAAAAAGTGGGCGTTGCACAGTAGTCCCTGGCTGCCAACGCCGTCAACGAAGCGACAGGCAGCAGGAGACGGACGGACGGACAGCCACTGGCGGCAGTGAAAGCCGACACAGCGCCTGCTCCACACTCCAGCACAGTGGTGTCAAATACTAAAAACTTATTTTAATTTGTAATAAAATATATAAGTATAAAAATTGGCTACTTAAAGCTTGACAATAAATAAATTAAAATCACTGAAAATTATAAGCAATTATTTAATAACGTTAAAATCTTTTCCTTTTAACTGCAAGCTTAAATTTTCCGATAAAATCATTTATTAGCTATTAATTATGTTATAAAATAAGGGAATTTTATCGCGGAAATTTAGTTTATTATTTTTACTATGCAAAATATTGTAAAAATTCTGGGTATGATCAAATCGATGAAAGGAATACAATACAATAAAATCATACAAGACTTTAAGCACTGAATGAATTAGTACACATGAATTTTCTAGTTCATTCGATACGTTTTAAACTCATTGTTAAAAATTTATGCTAAAAACAAATTCAGACATACTTAACCGATTACTAAAAAATTATTGCTAAATCATAAAAGATAAGTTTTTTGCAACTATTATAGAAAAGGAAGAAGTTGAGTCCAAGCATATTTACATGTAAACATTTGATTTGAAAAGTTGAAGCATGAAAGTAGTTTTCAAATAACTTTGCCACTTCAACACATCAGCTTTCACATAATCTTGTAAGCTCATCTCACAGTTTTTCTGTCAATTTTGTGTCACTGTACGCTGTGCATGATGAATGTCCAGGTTGGGGCATTGGGACAATGCTCTCGGCTTTTCTCACGCTGTGTTTGAGGCGTCGTCTCGTATGTTAAACTGTCGCTTGCAGCCAAAAGCGCAATTAAACAAATTGCGAGCCACAAGAAAGCCAGAAAGTCAGAAAGAACTTTTGCTTTATATATATCCACATATATATTTTATTTTGTGGCCAGAATTTTATTTAATTGTTGCACAAACGACTTAATTATTTTGGCAGCCGGCCCAAAAAACGCAACGCAGCCCCAGAAGCATTTGGCTAACTGCAGGCGGCATATTTTGGCCCAAATCACATATGTATATAGACATCCTTTCAGATGTATCTGTATCTGTATCTGTATCTTTAGCTGTATCTGAGTCCAGAGATTTCAGGATTGCCTCAGGCTGACTTTCAGCTTCTGACTTTTGCTTCCAGCTGATGTTTATCGCCTGAGACTCGAGGAACTCGAGACATGCGACTCGTGTCGACGGCTCAGGTTACACACATTCAACACACACACACATACGTTGTGTTTTGCATGTAAACAAATCCTAACATATCCTGGCAACAGCAGCCGGCCAAGAACAAGAACGACAACTCTGTCAATGTGTATTGATATTTTGTTCTATTTACTACATTTCCCATTTCCATTTCCATTTTTTCATTTTCTTTGGAATTGTGTATTTGAAATTTCGCCGACAACAACAGAACGAGGCCACAAACACAAATCTCACGCCTAACAAGGCTCTTAAGCCGCATTTAGTTGCGGCTAAGCCACAGGATCTAGACTACAGACAGAGACTTCAACTTACATACCCAGAGAAAGAGAAGCAGGAGAGAGTGAGAGAGAGGAAGAGATTGAGAAATCTCCTTTGCTGATCTAATCTATGCGGCAATCTTTAAGAACATTTTGCATAATTTGCGGCTGTCGTAATGCAAATCCCATTTGCGACCACCGAAGGCTCCTAAAATCCACAATTACGACAGACACAAATGCAACTCTCTGTCGACCGTTGATAATAATGATAGCTTTAAGGCGGACCAACGATCAGCACAGATCTCACTCATCATAATAAGCAAACATTGTTCGCATTGTTGCTTCATCAGCTCAACGAATACCAAAAGGAAAAACAAAATAGAAAATTTATGTGTATTTTATTTTTCAACATTTTTGAGAAGATTTCGGGTTTAAAAAAACATTATTTTATTTTCTTAACTTTATTAACTTACCTATTTTATTTTGTTTACCTATTTTTTTTAGGAAGTTTTCTAACTTTGATAATATTTTGATGTGATAATAAACTTTTCATTATATAGGTATGTTCAAAGTATATTTATACCAGTTCTTACATTTCAAATTACAGAATCTATGTCAAATTTCAGCTGACATTTCAATAGTTTGTTGTTATAAAGAGATGATAAAAATAAATTGCATATTTAAATGCAAAATTATGCTCTTACAAACAAGCTCAACATGGCCTCAATCCAGTTCTATTAATAAATTTACACATTAGCCACTGTTTTAGTTTAAAATGCTGTCAAGTTTTGTGCCACTGGCAACATTGTTGCTGTCAACATGTTGCACACAAATGTATGCAAATAATGTGTATGTGTGTGTGTGTGTGTGTGTGTTCTGTTGCATAATCATAATCATAATCATCAGTGTACAAGCTGCAACGTTGAATGTTGCACATGTCGTGGGCGTCGCCTGTCAACTGCTGTTTAAAGTCTTTGATTTCGTTCTTGATTCCACCATTGGCAAGGTGTGTTTTATGCCTATGAGTGTGTGTGTGTGTGTGTGTGTGTATGGTGTGTGTGTATGGTGTGTGTGTTTAGTGTGTGTGCGCGATGGGGTTAGCAAGGTGTCACTTGGGTTTCATATTTGTCTGCCAGGACGTAGACAAAGATTGAGAAGAGGACGTGCCATTGCTGCAGATGCAACTTGATTGTAACCCATTATCTCTCTCTCTCGCTCTATCTCTCTCTCTTTCTCTCTATCCCTTCTCAATGTGCAGCCCTTTGAGGCCAGTTTCCCGGGGCAGCTGACAACATTTCGACAACAACAACAACAACAAATCGTGTAAATTAATATTTTCTGGGTGTCTTCTTCTTTTTCTCCTCCTCCAGTTGCTGTTGTTGTTGTTGTTGTTGTTGTTGTTCTTATCACTTGAGACGGGCGCACGCGTTTGCACATTTCGCCGACGCGTCGTCTTCCTGTTCAGCCCCTGCCACTGAATCAGTGTCCCAGTCCTTGTCCTCGTCCTGTCCCCGTAACGGGGATCTCTCTGCACATTTTGCAGCTTGTCTATTTGATACCCTTGCAGAGAGTATTATCATTTGGTCACAGAATGTGCAACGCATTCAAAGAGACATGAAAGATTCCATAGAGTATATATATTTTGTCTGATCTTCTACAGTCGTCGGATAAAGTATTTTGACAAAACTAAAGTTGAATCTACTCATAATTTAAACTTACTTTGTGTCAAGTTTGGCATCAATGGAAAGGTCATTTAAACTCCGTTCGAATGATACAAACTTTTCTTAACCCATTAAGTACCCATTGAAATTTTTAAATTTTTGTAAAAGTCTAAAGAAATTTGCTGATGCCAAAAAGTTTCTCTAAACAATTCTCTCTCTTCGCAAGTATTGAGTAAAGGTATACAGCAAAGGGTATCAAATATTCGGCTTGCTGCAGATAACCTTACTTTTTTCTCTGTTAGTGTTCATGTTGTTGGTATTGTCGTTGCTGTTGTTGTTTGTCACCGAGTATTTGGTCTGACTGGCGCGTGTGTGTCCTGTGTCTTGAGTCCTCGACGTCCTCGTCCTCGATCTCGTCCTCGTCGTTCTTGTCGTCGTCGTGTTGCGCTTCCTTATAAATATTTATTTATTTGTTTGCATATCCTTGCTAGGGACAACACTCAGTGGTTTTGCCATGACGCACTCCTCGCGTTGTTTGCACAGCTTTCAATTGACATTTGGCTTGACGCATTCGTCAATAGCATTTACATATTGATTGAGCGAAAGGGATAGAAAGGGATAGAAAAGGATAGAACAATAGTGAAGGCATGTGGGATTAAAGAAACATTAACGAGTCAAAGCAAAGGAGACAACAGAGAGAGATATAGAAGAGGTAGATATTGATAATTATTAGATAAATAAATTACTATTTTAAACAGTAAATAATTTAAGGAGTAAAATAAAGAAGAAATAAACAGTACAAGAAAAAGGGATGAAGATGATGAGAGATGACCTTGAGGGGGGTTATGCTAGTCTAGTCAAAACCTGAAAGCCTTTGGATATCTTTTAAATTTCTAAGTAAAGTTTAAGAAAACATTATTTTCTTTAAATTAATTTGGTATTTTGATCTTGAATCAAAAAGCATCTCAGCTGAACGACTGTGTGAAAATTGTTTGAAATTCAGCACTTAATAGTGAGGAGTATCTATTAATCATTTTTTTTTTTTAATACAATTTTTGTTAGTTTTCTTAAACTTTAAATATTAAAGTTCAACAATCAATGGACAGTGAAAGTCTATTTTTGCCCTCTCCCTATCTCTCTCCCTCTGACTTTTGGCTTGGCTTTACAGATACTAGTTGTTGGAGCTATTAATCGAATAAACCTATTAAAAGCAGATACATCCATAAACGACACCAGCGAGAGACGACAAGTGCTGACCCGAGTCTGTAATTACTCAATGTAATGAGTATGGATTGTGGTGACCTTGTTACTTGATGATGATGATCATTATTTAATTATGATGCTGATGATGACGATGAATATGAGGCTGATGAAACTGATGGTATCAACAAAACTTGATTGATATATTGTTTAAATATTTTTGTTAAACATGCCCTGTATTAATTAAAAAACAAACTGAAAATGCAATTTAAAAACTTAAACAAATTCATAAAAACAATGTTTTTTTATAGTATTAATAAAGTCTGGATGACTTTCCTCTCTGCTCTCAAACCAATTAGAACATTTCGAGTTTTTTCAAGATAGAGACAAATAATTGTTAAGTATTTGTAATTCCTATTAAATATTTCATGATTTTCCTAGTTTAAAAATCATTGAAACTCATTAAAGTCAAATTGATCAGAGCTAAAGGATGAATTTTTTATCTGACTACTTTAGATGGATCGCGTACAGGGTATTTGCTGGGCAAGCAAACTCAACTTGCAAATTTCTTGCTAGCAATTTTATCTCGTAAAGTCGGTTTTTGCTTTTGTTAAATATTGCAAATTGATAACGTTCATTAAAATCAATAAATTCATAATTAAGTATTTACGTGTGCTTCTCTCTCGCTCTAGTTCTCTCCCCCTCTCTTCATCTCGTTGTCTAGAGGATAGAGAGGAGGAGGCTGGCTTGTGACAGGGCAATTACACGGTAATCAAACAAGGCTGACAACAATTGCCATTGCCATTGAGCTAGGAACTGGGTGCAGCAGCTCCTGACCAAGCTGCAGCACACAGTGCAGCACACAGTGGACCACAGCACAGTGCACCACACCTAATTGCAGTCAGCTATGTGTCCTTGCGCTTGACAAATTCCTCGCCTGCCTCAGGAACAGAATACAAGGAGCACAATGCAATTCAGAATTAAGCTGAAGAAGAAGCTCATAAAATAGCTAAATAGACCGCAAAATAAGATGATAAAGAAGAAGAAGCATTAAGAAGCTGAAAAAGAAGAAGAAGATGCAGTGCACATTGGGGCAAATTCACTCTTTTGGTTACATAAATTAGACGACTGATACAAAAACGAATTATTTTTCTCAAATATATTTTATATTGAAAGTAAAACAACTTTAAGACTCAAAAAAAATGTATTATAATAAATCATAGTTACGCAAAAAATTTAAAGTTTTGTCTCAACGTATTTCAGTGTAAAAATGCATTGAGAAAAGAATTTTTTACTATTATCAATTATTAATATAAAAAATTAATGATGACGATTTTAAACAGCTGAAAGCATAGAAAGCTTGTCAAAATTGCAGGGATGCTCTAAAACCTCAAAAAATTTATCAATTTATTATACAAATATATGTAGGGTTTCTTTAATATCAAAATTATTAATTTTTTTTAATTATTTACTTATTTTATTTATTTTAATTAAACATAAGTATATATATATTTTATTATATTTTATTTTTGAACTTATGGCAAAAAAAAAACATTTGTCTGCCCCACTGTGCAGTGGGCTAAAGAATGCAGCGACGTCGGCGAAATGCTTTTGTAGCTGCACCACCGTTGGGTGGGACGACAAGTGTTTAATCGTTGCTAATTATACGAGTACTCGTACCACAGCCGCAGTCACAACTTGCAACTGCGCGTGTCACTGTCAGTGGCACTGTCGACTGCAACTGCAACGACGACTGCGACTAGAGTCTCGTATTGGAATGCCAAGCGTCAATTTAATTATGCGAACAATACAAATTGCGGCGCACAAAAGAAATGATTATGTCTCCGACTCAACTGGCAATGCAACAAATTGGCGCTGGCCACAAACCAACTTGCAACGCGGATAACCAGGCAGCGTGGCAGCAACCTGGCAAACTTGCAACCTGACAGCCTGGCAACCTGACAGTCTGGCAGTCTGGCAGCCTGGCAGCCTGGCAACCAGATCAAGCTTTGGCCCCACTAAATAATTACAAATAAATCAACAGTTGGCGGCGAGACAAATTAACACATAAATTCTAGCTCACTTATGAGTGCTGCTACACTGAAAAAAATTCGAGGATTCAAGCAAAATTAAATTGAGTAAGAAATACTTGAATCAACTACAGTTCTTCATTACGGTCTCTGCACATATTTTGATCATCAAAATTTCAATAAAAATGCTGTACTTGTATAAGTATTATAAATATTTTGAGCTTAGTTTACAAAATCTATCCTCAAAACTTAAAAAAAATATATTTTAATAATTGGGAATTTTAAACTAAAGTTTTCAATTGATTTTTTTTTTGTTGGCTCTGTGGGCTCGAATTTAGATTAGCAGATTTCAAAGATCTCGATAATACTCAAAAATTGGGGTAAACATTTCATTTTGGTGACAAATTTCAGCCCATGACACGTTACTAGATCAACCGATTTGGAAGTTCTCAATTGAAGAATTATTGGCTGAGCACATGCATCTAAGAATACATCTAAAAAAATGCTTAAATCAGGAATTGAAGTTTTTTAAATTGTCTAAATAAGATATTTGAGAGCTATTGAAAATATTTTATGACGTGAATTGTATACAAACAAATGTGAAATTATAAACTGTACCTTGGATGAAATTTATATGTACATTGATAAAAACAACCTTTGGAATGATTTGTTTGCGTGTACCTCTACTCTCCTTCTCTCTTTCTCTGCTTCTCTCTCTCTCTTTATATCTCTGTGTCACTCTTCACTCCTCTCTCTCCCTCTCTCTCACACACTCTCTTAGAGTGCTGCCACTTCTATGGGGCAGCCAATTAATAATATGCGAGCAACTGACACGATGACAACGCCAGATACGCGTAATGCATGGCGCATTACATGCCGCTTATAGTGCCACCTCCCTCTTCCCCCTCCTTTCTCACTCACTCCATCGCTCCCCCTCTCTCTCTTTGGCATAGCAGTGATCTTGATCACGTGTTGGTCGCGTCGCATCGCGTCGGCGCTGCAATCATTGATCATCGTCAGAGTGGCCAACGAATGGACCCGCCATGGCTTTTACTTACTTAAGCTTTTTGAGCTTTGGCGGCTTTGCAGCCTGTACACAATCCCCCTCCCCCTTCCCACACTACAATCACCTTTCCCTCCCCCTTTCCACTCGTTACTGGCCGGCAATCTTGGCCAGATCAGCCGCAGTTGCATTTTCAGTCCCTTCTGTGATTCGAAAATTTCATTTTAATTAAATTGTTGAATGCGCAAGTGCAACGCTAAGTTGCCATTTAGTTGTCTCCCTCTCTCTCTCTCTCTCTCTCTCTCTCTCTACCTCTCTCTCTCTCTCACTCTCTGATAATATCTCTACAACGGTTTATTACTTTGCCGCAAAGCGCAAAACATTTCGCGCCTCAAATTACATTTTAATGAGCTGTGAATAAAATATTTGGAGCAACACTTTAAAGATAACCCCGAACCGCTTACAGATTACCAGGGATACCTCCTTAAAGATTGGCATACTCCGCTTTTGAGATTGCTCCAATCCAAGCCAACTCAAAAATCTCACAAAACATTTCGCGCTAAGTGCGGGCAAATTATTCATGTGCCAAGTGACAAATATGTTATGATTCTTTCAATTCTCTTGTAATTATTTGATTTAATCTTTCATTCGGTATAATAGTCCAATGGAACTCAGCAACTACAAGTGCTGACGAGCTATGAAATTTGGTATATGTGTAGTTAAACTGGCGACTAGATGCTCTAATATATATTTATTTAGAATTAGAATCCAGGAATCGAGTGGAAACCAAATAAAATACTATTAAATTTCATCAATACAAGTCATTACTAAATCAATAAGATAAGTTGCTAAAATCTTGATATTCTAGATATAAACAAGTGCTTAAACGATGCCAAACACAAGTTTTAAATGATTTCATAATATTTGTATTGTTATAACAATTATATTATTATTACTTAGTATAAAGAAACCGTGCTTAGCATATCCTTTCAAACAGGACACTTGATGCCAGTCAAGATTTATAGACACATTCGTCAGAGTGTCAGCCGTAAAGTGTTTAATGAATGCGATTCGATTCGATGCGATTGGTTTTTTCGCAGTGGTTCCCATGGACTGCACTTGTTGCAAGTGGCACGTTGCACGTTGCACTGTTGCACATGTCATGCAAATCGAAGGATCATCAAAAGGATGCCAAAGGATCAAACAATAAGCTGATGATGAAAGAGAACAAAGCGAAAGCCACTGGCAACAAAAGTCAATGTGGCACTTGAGCACACACACACACAGAAAACACAATGCCACTTGTGGCAGCAACAGCAACAACACTCGAACTTGCCACTTGGCATGATTGACTTATCAAAAGGAGTAGTTGACTGAACACAGCAACAACAACAGCAGCATCAACAACAGCAGCAGCAACAACAACAAAGAAATGAAGTGTTGACAAGTGGCAAGCAAAAGGAATGTGTGTGCAACGTGAATCAATGAGCCCAAAACTGGACACAGTTTGGTGGCAACTCAAAAAGGTGGGACGCCAGTCAAAGCAGGCTGGCATGAATGAAAAAGCGCCTTGACTGCGTCTGCACTGTGGGAAAGAGCTCAACATTTTCGCATGATCTGTGAATGCATCTCAGTTCAAATAATGTAGAATTTTAAATGAGCTTTAGTTAAGCTAAAGAAGTATTTATAAATACATTTTTTTTTAAATTGGACCTTGTTTTTAGCCTTCTTTCTACCCGACTCAGAGAACATTTTTTGTTATAATCTTTAACTACTTATAAAGCTAGTTACCTTAAACTTAAACTAAAAAGACTGGAACAGAATTTTTCAATTCCTTTTTTTTTTTAGATCCCGTACTTTAAAAAAGTAAAGGGGTCTATTATTTTTGTCACAAAAAAATGTGCGTAACAGGCAGAAGGAGGCGTGGCAGACCCCATAAAGTATATATATTCTTAATCAGCATCAACAGCCGAGTCGATATAGCCATGTCCGTCTGTTCGTCTGTCCGTCCGTCCGTCTGTCCGTCTGTAAGAGCGCCTAGATCTCAGAGACTATAAGAGCTAGAGACTCCAAACTTGGTATGTAGGTTCGTCTATATTGGGAGCAGATCGAGTTTGTTTTAGATTATGGATCGGACCACTATATCATATAGCTCCAATAGGAACAATCAGTTGAAAATCAAGTCTTAGTATGGAAAACTTTTTTGCTGTTTGAGATATTTCAACCAAACTGACAGAATATGCATAAAAGATGGTCCCATACATACTGACCAAATTTGATTGAAATCGGATTACTATATCATATAGCTGCCATAGGAACGATCAGTCCAAATTAAGTCTTAGTATGAAAATCTTTTTGTTGTTTGAGATATCTGCATAATAAGTACGGGGTCTCCGACAGTCGAGTACCGCTCGACTGTAGCACCGCCGACTAGTTTAACTTGTCTTCGTCTTCTCAAAATAATGCAAACCTGCGACGTCTTTTAAAAGAAAGGTCATTAAAGATTATTAACATATGATTCTAAATGCTTTTGCTCAAAACCTTTGAGCAAAACTCTTTTTTAGTTCATATGAAAACTCTCAATCAGCTGACTATGATTGAGCCCCATATATCGAGGGTAATCCCAAATATTTTTCACTATCTTAAGTTTTCAGATCAAGAAAATCAAAATATGTTGAAATTATTGAATACCAAAAAAAGTGACTTTATGCCGAAATATCGGGCTTATTTTCCATAGTGGTGTGCAGCATGGGGCGGCGGCGTGTTGCATGCAACAGTGCAACCCGGCAACCTGGCAACCTGGCAACCCGACAGTCAGTCCCTGAATTATGCGCACGCATTGTGCGCACGTCATGCGGCAGCCTGTGGCAACCAGTGGCAACATGTGGCAAGCCAAGCAGTGGCAGTCAGCAACATGGCAACCTGGCAACCAGTGGCTGCAACACTTGTCCATGTCCAGAGTCGATGCGATTTTCTGACGAAATTTACAACAAGTGCGCGCTAAAAATGCTAAAGAGACGTCAACGTCAACGGCGACGTCAACGTCAGCGTCAGCGTCAACATCAACGGCGGCGTCAGCGACGACGTCGACGCTGCCATCGATGTGTTGGGTGATTTATGATGTGCTTGAAAAGCCAAAAGACAACGACAGGAAAAACAACAAGTGCTTTTGGCATCAGAGAGTTCGACATGCCACGTGAAATGGCATTGATCGCTACCAAAATGCTGTTGTGACAAGACTCTCCGTAACCCCTTAGTCCCTACCGCTCTCCCTACCCCCTCCCTGCACCCCTCTCTCTATAAGTACTACCCCTGGTCCAGCCAGTTGGCATCCTTCTTTCTTTAATTAAAACGTGAAGCGCAGTCATGTAAAGCAGTCCCGATTTGCAATTACATAACTCAATCAATTTGTAAATTCACCGAAAACACAAAAAAAAAACAAGAAACTTAAACTTAAGTTTTGATAAAACGAAGTCTAAATACTCTTGCTTCAAGATTCACGGTTTCTATGAGCGCAAAGTTCATCACAAAATTAAAACTACTTATGTTAAAATATTTTACATTTAGTTGATTTAAATTCTATTTTTTTTGTGTCGATAAATCGAGTAAAAACAAGGGTGATTATGATAAATTTGAAGTTTCAAAAATTATCAAAAATAGCCAAAAATTTAAATAAATTATAAGAACTGGGTATGAATAAAATCCATAGATGAATTTTTAAATTAACACATACAACATTTTGCTTTTTTAAATTTGTATTGTATTGACTCGATAAATTTATAAAATTTACCCGATAAATCAACAGTTCAGTGCACGTGTTGTAAAAATTCAGGCTTATGAATTTATCATTATAATTATGTTAAAAATTCAATTCTAAGTCCAAAGAAAAGCTTCTCTTTAAGCGTTTGTTACATGTTTATATTCAAATGTATTATATTTGTAATAGATAAAAGTATTTTATAATACTTTAAAATATGAAATATTTTATATATAAATATGCAACTTCTTTTATTTGGTAGAATCAATCCTTCGTCTACAAAATGTTACAAAGTCGTTCAATTTGACTGGCATGTGAGTAATATATTGTAATATCCCCCTGCTAGAGTATAACCAGGAGACGACTCTCCCAACAAACCATAAAACTTTGCCCAATCACTTAATCTGAACTACAAAAAGCCAAAAACAAAAAAAGGAGTTAAAAAACTGAACTCTTTTAAATGATTTTGGCTGACGTTGCGGCGATAAACGAATTTATTGCAACAACGCACAATATAATTGGACTCGCGATATCTGCCTCACAGAGAGACAGAGAGAGAGAGAGAGAGATATAAGGAGAAAGGGAGGGAGAGAGAAAAGGAAAGATGAAGACGATCGTCGCAGATCCTTAAACTTTATTAGCGCAGCATTCACCCTGGGTGTGCTCCAGTTTCAGTTTTAGTTTCAGTTTCAGTTTCAGTTCCTGGGTTGTCCATTGTTTGCACTGAGAAGAGAGCGAAAAAGAGAGAGCTAGAAAAAGAGAGGGATAGAGAGAGCCATAACAATAAGCCGCAACAAAGATTGAAATTAAGTTGCTTCAAGTGGCCAACAGAGATCGACCCCCAACTACGATCGATCGTTTCATTTTGGGGCCTGGGAAAAACTCCAGTACAAGGGGGCTGCGAAAAGAAGAGAGTAGGGAAGTGAGGGGAGCGAGGGGTGGTTAGCCGTAAACCCAAACTTAGCCGTAACCAATTTCAATTTCAATTCGATGACTGTGTCTGTGTGCGTGTAATTTATCACGTTCTTTATTAGCGACAAAATGAAGACAAAAGGCGCAGGTTTAATCGATTAACGATCTTGCGTTCGACTGATTCTCAGATCTAGAGAGATCTACAGATTCTGCTGTGATCCTCCTGTGATCCTGCTGAACCTGCTGCCTGCGATCTTCGGCGGTGTTTCGTAAATTAGTGCATTGTCAAATGGCTGACAGGCGATACTCGTACAGAGATCGGCAAGTAACCCCAGAAGAGATATACAATATACATACTCGTATAAGTAGACTACAAGTCCATGCATATGCATAGCTGCTAGGCTGATCGTTAAAAATGCCAACAACATAATCACGATCCCTTCATCGATCGCCTATCGCGACAATCCTGCTGCCTATTAAAATTGAGTATGAGCTTTAAAAAGAGTCGACAGAGAAATACCCTGAACAATTTACAGAAGAAGTCAACGATCGCGAGATCATTCAAAGTGAAAAATATACAAACCCAATATATACATGTATAATAATAATAAAAATAAAAATAATTTTTATAATTATTATAAACTAAAGTTGAGTTGAATTTAGCGCGTATACAAAAGCTTGCATAAAGCGGAATTAAGCTTCTCTAAAAGCTCTTTTACAATTGTTTATTAAACGCTTAAAATAAAGTACATAAAAGCACACAGAAGAATTTGATGTGTTCTGATATTGCCTCACAGTTCGTAGGAAGCTTTTTAAACTTGTGCTTAGAAATTATAAAGATAAAGCTTAAAGCTTAAAGTTTCTGAAAATTAAAAGCATGATACATTTTCTCATATCAGAGCTTTTTAAGCACATTAAAGCTCTATTTTTAAAGTCACATTTTATAGACTAAATTTAATCAATCTAGCTGACAGCTTATCAAACGGAAAATAATCGATTATATCAAATAATACTTAAAGTTTTCTATTAAAGCTTTTAAAGCTACAAAGAACTTGTCACAAAACATGATCATTCCGTTGAATGCACATTAAAGCTTAAGGCTAGTGAGATGCCATAACAGTACATTCAATTAAGCAAAAAAAGAAGCACGCAACTGAGCTTTAACTGATTTCATCAAATTTGTCTCAATTAATCCAAATTCTTGTCGGGCTGTAGATCAGCAATTTGTGCAGACACATGACAAAGTGCTGATGCTTAAAGTGAAGGGTATAAAAATGAAGGAAAGATCTTAAATATAATGAAGCTCATAAACTGACACTCGCACCGTGGACTGCAGACTGCAGACTGAAGACTGAAGCTGAGATGATGCCCAATATGATGTGGTATGATGATCGGGATGCTGTGAGATCGGCAAGCGCCGAGAGCCATGATCAAAGTCATGATCAGCGACGACAAGCGGCGCATATAAAATTCATCAAAACATTATTAAAACGTTGCAAACAATACGGGCAAAAAGAAAAGTTGTAAGTTTTTAAATACAAATACAACGATGATGATCGGTCAGTCCAGCGATCGATAATCTCAGTGGCCCTGGGATGTGAATCTGCAACTGAAATGCGGCCCTGTCTCGGCCCTGGCATACTTTTACTAACGCTAATTTAAACGATGCAACGTCGCGACGTTTCATTGGAATAAGCCCAGCCGCATAATTTGCATATCAGCTTAATGTAAGGCCAAGGGATCTTGTGGTTTGTAAAACGCGTCTTATCGCCACAACTGATCATGTCCGATGCCCGATGACAAAACTGACTGTCCACGTACCAGGCGGGGAACATGGAGAGGAAGGGAACGAAACAAGTTGCAAGTTGCAGGCGTGCCCACAGTTTTGTGGCTGTTGCATTAATGAATGCCACAGGCTGACACTTTAATTTTCAATTACAACAAATTGCCTATAATTTCTATGCTTATCGCCCTCGAAAGAGAGTTTAATTGCGATCGCGAGGCGATCTAATGACAGCTTACAACAACATCGAGAAAAAAGAGCAGCAGAGTACAGAGTACTCCGTGTTGTGTTATCAAAATCGACGCAATCTAAAATCAATTCATCAAACTCAAAGATTACAATTGATTTTCAGCGATCGCCAGACTAAGAGACAGAGACAGCGAGAGAAAGAGAGATAGATAGAGAGAGCAGGCGGATCCATAAATAAATGTAGTGCATTCAGCTAGTGCGTGTGCAGCATATCCGGTCTTCTTCTCGATTCAGTTTCAGATTCAGCAGGTCCATCAAATGTGCAAAAGAAAAAAAATACAGAACGATCTACCAAGGAGACATGCCCTATAATAATGAAATGGCACAAACTCTGAGACTCGGACCCAACGATCGTGTGTCTCTGTCTCTGACTCAGTTTTCCGTCCTCTTCTCCTTCTCTCAGAGAGTCTGTGTCTCTGTACCTCGCTGTGATCGATGTGGCAATAATTTTTAAATAAATGATCGCTGCCTGTAAATGATCGCTTAGTTCCTGCTGCTGCTGCTGCTGCTGCTGATTCTCTCCATCTCCATCTCCAAGTCCATCTACAACTCCTGCTGACTCTCAAGCTGTGCCTGCCAGCTACCTATAGACCTAGTCCTAGAATCCGAGACATCTTTTTGTAGGTGTTGTCATTAACTTGCCGGTTAAGTAATTTGCCATGTACACCAAAAACCATTAAGCACTTACACAGATTAAAATGAAAACACGCAACAAGAAAACGATCAGGAAAATGAACGTTCCTTACTTCGATTGCCGAAGATTTAATACACTTGCAGATCGTTTCAGAGGGGATTGGATATTAGCAGAGTGTCTAGAATGAATCAAAAATCATTCTAAAATTCAGGCTTAAATTTATGTTTTAATTTCAAGATCACAGAACTTCTAACAAAGTTGGAGATTGTTTTATATTAAAATGATAAACCATTATTTTAAAAATTATATTTTATTATGCGCGTAAACCTTTGAAGCTAATTGTAAGTGTACATAAAATTAGATTGAGAGCTTTTGAGAAAGTTTCCGATACACAGAATAAACGCCAAGAAAATAGGAAATCTAAAAGCTCAAATCTCACATGGCGGAGAAGAAATTTTTTATATGATATGGTAGAATCACAAATTTCAATAATATATATAGAAATATAGTTACATAAATTTTTGAAATTTGTAGTTTGTGAAATCTTAAGTTTTGAAATGTAATATTTAAGAGAAACAGGCATGCAAGGAATTCAATGAATTTTACTAAATCAGCTTGGCTTGTTAAAAAGATAGAGTAATAGAAGTTTTCGATAATAAAGAATACACATTTTTATTACTCTCGCAAGTGTATGAAATTTGTGCATATAAACATTTATATATTTTTAACATAAGAATCTCAGCTTGAGGAAGGGAAAATAACGTGCGAAATAAAAGTAAATAAAGTCGTATTTTTTTCACACCTTCACTGAGAGACAGTTGCTGAGTTGGTTGAGAGCCTGCGGCGCTAGCCAAACTGCCAAACTGCAGTCCAAACGAATCCAATCCCAACTCGACGCCTTCGCAAAACCACACACAGGAGTTGCAAGAGGAGAGCAGAGAGGGGGGGAATTGGAGAGAGAGGGGGCATGAGGTGTTGGAGCCATGCGTGTGTTGCCATCGAAGAGTTAATCCAATTTAAGCATATAAATTATGAGCACGAAACTGAAATAACAAATCGCTTTATTAACCAACGCAAACATTTATCGCAAAAAGTATAAATATTTGTTATTGCATTAGGCCCCCAATGGATGTTTCCCCTCCACTTCCACTCCCATTCCTCTCTCCCAACAAATATCTCTACAAGCCAAAAACTTCAGTTTAAACCAAACAACCAACAAACGGCCAACGCATCCTGTGTGTGTTTGTGCCCCCAAAACAACAACAACAACAACAAATATGTTAGGCATGCCACAGCTTAGAGAGAGAAAGAGAGGAGGGAGGGAGAGAGAGAGAGGGAGAAAGAAGAAGAAGAAGAAGACTGAAGCTGCCACGTCGCATTGATGATGACAATCTCGGGAGCAGAGACAGCGACGACTGCGAGGGTGTGGCAAGGGGCAAAGGGGCAAAGGGGCATGTTGCGTGTTGCTGTTCGCCTCAATGGATGCGAATTTGGTCTAACCGACAGCCCAGTGGTCAATTGGCTTATAGCAATGAAAGCCGAATATATTGAAATTCAAATTGTGTTCATCAGTGCACATACGAAATTTCATTTTAAGATCTGCAGTAGTTCCTAAGTTACAGACACAGATAGACAATAAATATGTACATAATTTCAATAATAATAATTTTATATTAAAAATCCATCAAATGTATTTGTCATTATGATTATTGTTTCAACTTGTATTCATACTATAAGATACCCGTTACATATTTATTGCAAGCATTTAGAATAGCAAATACAAACTGTTGCAAACTTTTAGGCGCTTAACTTATGTAGCTGAAAGACTTAAATCAGCCATTACTTCCGATCTTCTTGCAATTAATCAGGATGAAAGAATTTTATCATTAATTTGAATTTCGAGGCAAAACTAACGGCTTATTTAGAAATATATAGTAGTACTCATAGGCAGATATTAATAAAAACTTTATATAAACCAAAACAACTCACTGTTTGGGAAACCGGGGCAGTAGGAAATTAATTTTCCGAAATTTTGTATAAATAAAATCTCTATTTTGATGATATATTCAAGTTGTTTATTTAAATTGACATACAACATTTTGTGTTTTAAATCGTTTAGTAGCTGTCAAGTTATGATCATATTAAATAGCAGCTAAAGAGTTGATGTTTGGGCAATTTTAGACAAACTTTTAGAATAAAAGTTAGCATGGTCCCAAAGCGAAACGATGAATAACATTTCCATCGGGCACTCAGCCGGAATCAAGAGCAGAACTAACGCCTTAATTATATATGCAAGAAACGCAATGGCAGATATATCACCAGACAGAGAGGATGCTGCAACACGCAACTGGCCAACTGACCGTGAACGGGATCAGGGGGGATCAGGGGGATCAGGGGGATCAGGGAATGGGATTGAAGACTTCATTGACTATGCAATGCAGTCAGCTAATCAGAAACAATTTAAAGACAGAGGCTCTGTGCAACAAGCGACTCTCGAAGTTGCAATAAAGATTTGAGAGTCGTTGCGAAGGTGTTGAAAGTTTTATAATACAGAATACGAATAAAAAAGCCGTAAGGCATCGAGGCAGAGTCGAGTCGAGTCTCCACCCTCAAAACGAGTAACTTCGTGGGGGCTGACTGAGTAATGCTTTGCATATAATTCATGAAATTTTATTAGTAAAAATTGCAAGAAATGCATTTTGGCCTTCGACTGTCGACTGTCCGATCTGCGATCTGGCCGCGTTGGACGCTTGATTGATGGCCCCAGCCCAAGGATTGCTAACATTGAGACCAAAAACAAAAACACGACGAAAAGAAGAAGGAAGACAAAGGAAATCGACCACATGTCAACTTCATTTCGGGCGTAACGTTTTAATTTCTCGGCAATCAAACGTAACAGCAGCAGACACCCAGAGATGTCCAATCAATCCGCGCCCCCATCTCTGCTCAAGAAACTACACTGAACAAAATCATTGCATGATTTCAATTAAAAAGTTTTTAATTTCAGCATGTATTTTTTGAAGTTAGTTGTAGACTTAACCGTTGGCATTGTGCTTTAGAACAATTTACTCGCTCTCATCCTCGTCCTCGTCCTCCTCCTCTGAGGACTCCTTCTTCTTGGTCTTCTTGGCGGGCTTTGCGGCGACCTTCTTACGCTTCTTGGCCGCACCGGAGTCTGTGCCGCCATTTGCCTCGTACTCCTCCACCGCCTTTTTGTAGTCCTCCTTCAGCTTGATGGCCTTCTGCTCCCATTCAGTCTTGTCGCTCAAGCCGCGCCACAACTCGCCGCCTCGCTTGGCAATCCGTGACCTTGCTGCAGGGATTTTCCGCCTTGATCTGCTCGCGATTCTCCTTGAGCCACAGCATATACGCTGACAAAGGACGCTTTCGACGCTCTCCACTCATGTTGGGGCTTTCTTTTGTTTTTGTATATCAAATGAAAATATCAAAAATATGAAGAGCTTTCAAATGAAAATATCAAATATATCAATTGATTTCAAATGAAAATATCAAATATATGAAATTATATCAAATGAAAACTTTCGCACAGAGTCCTATGTTCAGTAGAAAAAGTCTTCAAAATTTAGAATATTTTTTATAAAACTTACAAAGTAGTCAAAAAAACCAATATACATATAAAATGTAATATCACTGAATATTGAAATATTTGCGGATAAGGATTTGAAAAATTGTTATTGAATTAAGCATTTCACACTTGGTTTAAGAAAATACGGAACTACCAAATTTCCGACACCTCATCAAATTTATTCTCTATTCCTTTATTCCAAAATGCCATGTTTTTTTCTCTGTGTATCCTTAAAGATTCCACACAAACTACGGTATATCAAGTTTAGTTTTCATGCTATTTTTTTTGCTCTTTTGCCGCCAGACACTGAAGTAAATCACAAGGACTTTGACATTTTGTGACAAAAGTTTGTCGTTTTATTTCGTTTTTTTTTTTAGTTTTTTCATTGCAGAAACTCGGAGAATCTTCAACCTCTTCTCACAGTCTTAGTGGGTATTTTTATGGTGGAAGCTGATTTAAAATTTATAATGTGTGGTCGCTGAATAATTTGAAGGCACCTAAATTGGTGCATGTCTAGATTTAATGGCTTAATTGGGGGCACCAAAAACATCCAAAGGCAACGGCAAACGGCACATAAACAAAATGTTCAATGCAGATGATAAAAAGATGATCATCTCATAATGAAAGTCTAACTAGAGAGTCAATCGTATAAAGAGCCGTTGTAAAGAACCTATTTAGAAAGAGCCTCAAGGCTAATGCTGAATATTTACTAAATTTGATTACAATTATTGAATCCAGACTGACAAATACCCTTAAAAACATTATCGAATGTTGAGATTTCATTACAAAATATTCGAAATATTAAGACCATCTGTAAATACCCTAACAAAATAGATCGTTAATAAGATTGATCATTGTATAAAATATAAAATCAATATTATTAAATTTAATTATAGTTAAAACATATAAATATAAATATGAAAATTAAAATTAATGGATTGAGAAATTTAGAAAGTCTTGATGATAATTGTATATAATCTAAAATCTCATTAAATTGCTAATTGATAAGAAAATTGTTTTATAAATTAAGCAAATTCTATATAAGCAATTTAATTTTAAGAGAAAAATACAAAACTGAGGAGATCTTATTGCAATGTGAAAGCTTTCTCTATTATACTGATTTTAATTATTCTCTTAGTTCTAAAAACACTTACTGGCCTTGAACTTTTCAATATAGTTAAATATCTGGTTAACAATCAGGAAGTTTTCTCTATTTTATAGATTTAGATGATAATTTTTAGTTTTTAAAATATTTCTTAGCTTTGAACCTCTTCTCTTTCAATTAAATATTTATAGAACTGGATTAATTTCTACTCATAAGATCAAAGAGGTAATTTCAATTGGTTGAGCTTTCATTATAAGAACACAAATACAAAAATTGCAGCTGGCGATTGTCTGACATTTGACTCGGAGTACTTTACTGTCTGATAGATGGATGATCCATTAAGTTGGCGCCGGAGCCACGGATTGAGAATTGAGGGTTGTGTTGTCCCTGAAACCATAAATACACTTAATGTATACACTTGGTAGGCGTGAAGTTCATAGAAATTAGTCGTAACTTTGGGCTGGGCACAAGACTGCAGATGCAGAGGACTTGAGAGTCAGGACTTGTGGTCAATTGAGGCACCAGGGACAAGGACAGGCCATTTGCGACCTTTTGCCAGGGACTCTGTGTTGTTATGTTTTTTTACTTTTGCCACGTCGGAGGTGCAAATTGGTTCGCACCTTTTTTTGCAATATTTGAAATCGATCTTGGGACTGCGACTGCGCCTGAAACTGAGTCTGAGACTGAGACTGGGGTTCAGTTTAGTTTCCGAGCATAGTTAGGCGTGTGATTAATGAGTTTTTAAAAGGCTCACTTGGCATTTTAGAGAACTTTAATTGGAACATGCTGCTGCGTAAATCAGCTTAAAATTGCCACTAATAGGCTCCGATGAGATCCGATGCTTGTCTCGTGTCTTGCCTGTTCACACCTCTCTAAAGACTCTCCCGAGAGTAGGTGTGCCTTTTCGTGCCAAAAACCAAAAAAAAAGGTGTCGAAGCTGAAAGAAAATTAGCTGCGAAATTAGATGCACAGTCAACTGAGTTTGTGTCTGGTCAACTGATTGATGATTTGTTGCCAAATATTTGGCTAGACAGGAAGTGATCTAGATTTAAAAGGTAGACTTTTTTGAAATTCCTATCCCTTTTGCCACTTTGGTACTTGGCCACTTTGCCTTCATTCGATCACATCAAAAGTGATCGTTGTTTCGTTCGCTTCATTAAAAATCAATAAAGCGAGCTGCCGTCTCCCGTCGTCGTCTGGGACGGTAAAAAATGAAAAAGAAACGAAGACAAAATGAGTTGAGAAGCGAAACAAGTTCCAGAAGATCGCGTTGACCATTAAAAGGCGCAAAATGTTGAACGATCGTTGTTTTTCTAGGACGTTGTCGATCCACACACAGACACCGAGACACAGACACTAAGAAAGAGACATTGTTACAAAATTTTATGCGTTTTTAAAATTAAACGTTATATGCGCTAATCCCGAACTAAACTGCGATTTACGATCGCAGCGCGAACGAAAAATTGATTAAAATTTAATGAGCCGCAACTGTGTAAGCCATAAATATTGTACGGCCAAATGGCTTCATTTGCATCAGATTGGATCAGATCAAGTTGCAATATTCATATGCACCACAATATACCGAGATAATTAGAGGAATGCATTAAGATTCCGGAATATTATAGTATGGTTAAAGCTAATACGTTTTTATAATATTTACTTTTATATTTGAAGCCTTAAAAACATTTAGTCAAAACATTGTTTTCTCATCAATGAAAATGTATATTTATTTTATCTTATTTGACTTAAAATGATGTCAGGAAAATGATTTGACAAAATGTTTTTAAGGCTTAAGATTTAAAAGATAATATATATAATTTTCAGAACATTTAAGCCCTTGGGTATTGCAGGCTGTATTAACATTTTTTTTATTTTTGTTTTTAAAGGCCTCCAAAAAATTTTGTTAAAACACTTTTTCTTCATTTTTAAGAATAATTAATTCCAATTGATCCATATATTTTATTTTACTAGCATGTTCTTAATACCATTAAAAACTATAACAAAATATGAAACCAAATATTAACATTTTTTTTTACATTTTTGCAAAACAAAATCAAAGGATGTCCATCGTCTTTCTTATTCAAAACAGTTTTTTGGATGATGTCTTAATATCGCACTAGTAATCCAAACAAACTTTATACAAAAAGTTTCACGCTTCAAAACACTTTTCATTTCAATAATTTTTTCTCTCTCTCTCTCTCTCTCTGTCTATGTGTCTCTCACTCTATCTGTCTCCTGTTTCTGCTTTGAAAATGGCGCGCGCCAGTTCCTATCAATAGTTGTTGTTGACCCCAAAAAAGAATACACAGAAGAGCAGATGTTTTCATGTTGACCGCATCTAATGGTGCGTGCTACTGCCGTTTGTTCTTGCTTCTTGCCTCTTGCCCCTTGCCCCGGTTCCTTGCCACTTGCAACTTGGCTTCGTTTCCTTCTCATCATGATGATCAGACACAGACTCAGACTCGGTCTTAGTCTCCGTCTTCGTCTCCGATTCAGTCTGAGACTCAGACGCGGGCTCGACCGCAGAAATGTAGCCAAATACAATAACAAAAGGCAAATACACTCTCGCATACACACACACACACATACACACACACACACACACACACACACACATTGGCACACTCACACACACATTACGCTGCGGGTAATGATAGTTATCAGCTGTGTGTCCGTCTCTGTCTCTGTGGCCCGCGACTACTCATAAAGCAAACCCCCAAAAACGAAAATACAACAACAAATACAAATACTCAAAGAGAACAAAACTTTTCTATGCCACATGCACCGAAACTTAAATGCTCTTACTCGATTAGAAAAGAGATTTGAAATTCTATTTGATTATGTTAGCTAGCAAAAAGTCAACTAAAATGAAAGCCAACTTCTTAAACCGATACTTATCTTGTGTAGTATTGATCTGACTGGACTTTTTGCCTGAATTATTCTTAATCCTTGAAAAAATGTTGTGTCAATGATACAATTTCGGAATACTCTCAGATTTAATTTTATTTTATTTAAATTTAAAACCTCAGTCACTAACTAAACATGTTTTTAATTTAATTTAATTGCTAATTTCACATTCTTATTTTACAATATTAAAACTCTATCAATTTTATTCTCTCTGTCGGTGTTCCTAGTCGGCGTTTCAGATTAAATCAGTTTGAATCTCACTAAAGCCAAAATATATAAGAAAATTCTTAAGATTGTCAGAAAAATGATTGAGAACTAAAAGTTTACTATAATTTGTAAGTCATAATTTCATGACTTAATTTATATTTAGGCTCTTTATAAACATTTGCAAAAATGTTAAACTCAATTTTATTAAAATATTCTTCAAGATATAGCTAGCTTATTACCCAAGAAAGTTCAGCATGGTTTAAAAACTCAACAAACCCAATTCGCAGGGTAGACAGAAAAAAGAATAAAAGAAAGAGGGAGAGAGACAGGGCGAGGGCGAGGGCGAGGGAGAGAAAAAAAAGACAAAATCAGAAAGCTAAAAGACGATCTCAGTCGCCGTTTGATTTGTCTTCGCTTTGAACTTTAGCTCTGTGCAAAGTTCAATGAATCGTTCGCGTGGCTTCGACTCTTTCGTCTTCGTCTCTTCCTTCCCACTCTCTCGATTCTCCCGATTCTTTCGACACTCCCGACTCTCGACTTTGGCTTCGGGCTGTTGGCTCCCCTATTTTTTCTGGTCTTGGATACAAAATGCAACCCCTAGCAAATGTTTTGTTTTTTTATAGTGTTGTCTTTTCATTTTCAGCTGCAGCTAAGACAGACACACCGAGAGAGGGTGAGGATAATAGCCGAGTGAAACAGAGAGAGAGAGAGTTAGAGAGAGAGAGAGGGATGACTGTCTAAGCCCGTGCCCCGACAAGATCCTGGTGCTTGCAGCGCGGTAAATACACCTGCCACGCGTCAGGTCGCGTTGCTTTGCGTTGCGTTGCGATGAGAGAGTCCTGTGTGCCTGCATTTAATTAAAATATTAACTACGAAAATGACTGGGGAATAAAATATCAACAACAACAAGTAGTCGTTGCCAGGGACTGAAAACAGGGTCCAGGAACGTAGGCCAACAAGGGCTGCGACGGGGATCAAGTCCTTACGGAAACTTGTTTCAATTAACATTCAACATTCCCTTTTTGCATTTCAAGTTTCGAGGAAAAACGCTGAACGCAGTCGCAGTCAGGATATTGCCAGCCCTGTCTTTTTATGCCTCTCTCTCTCTCTTCCTATCACTCTCTCGCTCATACGGAATTGACGCACGCGCCCTGAGTCCGCGGCCCCGGAACTATGCTTCATATCAAAATAATTATGCATTTAAATCTTCCAAGCGTTGCAAAGGATATGGCACGGGCGGAGGTGTTGTTTTTGCGGTTGCCAGGGGCAACAACTTCCACAAAATAACAGACAGAGAGAGAGAGAAAGACAGACTAGAGAGAGATGGAGACAGGGAGAGTGATAGCTACAGAATTAAAATCCATTCTACAGCAAATCTGCAGCTTAAGCTTAGCTTGTCTGAGATCTGTTGAATCACTTGATAACACTTGATCTTTCAACATCAATACTCCTTCTTGCTTTCCCAAAAATCACACCAAGATTATTAAGATTACTGCTATAGAAATAGACCAGGTAAAAGCAATGATAATGATCAAAGATCAGATCAAGTGTTCAAGTGCAGATCATATGTGTATTTCTGACTTCTCGATCGTTCGAGATCATAGAGTCCCATGTGCATACTGAGGAATCCTTCATGTGCTCAAAATAATCTCAAAGTCTTTGATCGCAGCGATCGTTGCGTAAATTAAGGCATAGTTTATTTGAATGTTATAGGTTATTCATAAGGTGATCTTTTCTGACTATTTATTTGCTGCGATCAGTCGAATATAATCATGAGAAGATCATTTGATCAACTATTGCAGACTGATCTCAAATTGAAGTCTGAAGAATTAAAATAGATCGAGTGATCGTTTGATCAACGATAGTCACTAGAAATCACATTTATCAATCTTCTATATTCTTATTATTTATTAATTGTATATATAGATCTTTGCTTCAGATTGATTGAATATCGTAGTTGAAGTTCTGATGAATTAGAATGTAAGACTGGCATTATCAAAGATTACACTTTATTTGGTATGAGATTCATGTGATTGTGAGATTATTATGAGATTTGTTATATTATACAGTCTAAAAAAAACTAAAGTTTTAATCGAATTTTTCTTACATTAACTACTTTCTTTTCAATCTGAAAGATCGAATAATTTTTAGAAATTCTGTTTTAATAATTATGTATTATGATCCTTAGATCAACTACTGTCATTTACAATGAAAAAAGTAAGTAATTCTTTTATTAATAGGTCGTTCGTTTAATCTATTCTATAGACTGATCCTCACTAAAATTGCAATTGTTAGACCACGATTAGTGCCTAGTCCCGCGATCATTTCCCCTTTATAGTTGCCACATTGACCAGAAACCAATCCAATCCGTTTTGGCATGATTCACCATGGTCGACGATCATTACGCAAATTCACTTTAAAATCAATGAATATGCCACATATGGCGGAACTGCAGCTAAGTAGAAGAAGGACTACAATAGATCACATGCATCACAAAAGTCACAGAAAGAAACTCAATCCTATTCTGAACATTTCAGCAGTCGCAAATTGTCAAAGGCCGAAAGTTGCATTAATCAAATCAATTTGAATAGCAGGCGGAACCGAAAAACGATGTCAAAGGATACGAGAATATGCGGAAAAAGAGAGGAGAAATCTGCGACACGATTCCGAACAATGAAAGTGTTAATGATGCCAAAATAATGGAGTCTAGGTCGGCTGGACACTACACTACCAGTAAAGCCGGCTCCCTGAAGCCATTACAATGCATAAAAACCCCAGAGACTGAAAGGGAAAACTGAAAACGGAAAATCGAAAATGGAAAATATGCGGCATGCAAACAAGGAGAGAAAGGATTTTTGTCAAAAGGATGCAAAGTACACAGCGCCGTCATGCCTGAAAAAGGGATATTATTATTGTCAAGAGTTTTTGGCAAAAATGTGAAAAATGGAAAATTTGAAAATTGACACGGCTACCGAATCGATCGACAACGTTGATCACGATGATGGTTCTGCAAAAATGTGGGCTAACCTTTAACAATGGGAACGAGTTGAGGGGTTAGAGGAGAGAGAGGTATAAAAAAAAAACAAAGCAATAAACGAAAGACCAAGTTACACCTGGCAAAAACGCATGCGGTCTGCAATCGATTGATGTAGCGAAAAGATATAGGTAGAAGAGCGCAGAAGACAGATAGAGAGGGAAAGAGAGAGAGAGAGAGAGAGAGGGAGGGAGGGGGAGAAAAGTCGAGGTAGCTGCGACAGTTTTTTTTTTTTGAAACGGAAGTGAAAAACTTGTGATCTTGTTGATCGTTTAATTAGAGGCATATGTGAAATTGTTTGAACACCTATCGAGGCCTGACTCTGCATAGCTAATAAGCACGAATGCTTCGCCTGAGAAAAGGTGAGAACCGAGAGAGACTGAGGGCGCCCAGAGGGGCAAAAGAAGACTACACTCTGAAAAAAAGAATAAATATTAAATTTTCTTCAGAAATTCGCATTGGTTTTAAAATTGTCATCAAATTAAAAAAAAAGTACTAAATCTCCTAAAAAAAACTATTTGTTTAAATCGCCAAGAAAGTAAAAAAACTGTTTAAGTATTATTATTTTATTATTAAATTTCCACAAAAAGTTTATTTCAAAAAAAAAATTTTCATTGCAAGAAAATTGTTAGAATATCATAGATTTTTTAGAAAAAATTCATCTAAAGATTAGGTAAGTCTTAATGTCTAAATATCGTAAATGTTATTTTTAGAAATATTATTTTGAATATTATAAAAAACACTCCGACTTTTCATCAAAGATTTTCTCTCATTGCGTTAGATTGTCAAAATTTATTTAGAAATATAAATTTTAAGAAATTACTGTAATGCAATTAGAAAACAAACATGTAATTCAAGTTAATAAAATAGCAGAAATAATACCATTAAAAAATTGTAATCAAATTTTAGTTCATATTTTAAAAATACAGTCGAACTTCCCTAACTCGAATCACCATTATCCACGAAAAAAGGTTCGAGTTAGGGAGACTTCGAGTTAGGGAAGTAGAATTGTATGAAATTTGCCTAGTATTGCCACTCGATTTGGTTCGAGTTAGAGAGACTTCGAGTTAGGGAAGTTCGAGTTAGGGAAGTTCGAGTTAGGGAAGTTCGACTGTATTCGCTACTGCGTTTCAGAAAATGTGTCTGAAAAAATAATCATACTATGATGTAAGACTGGCGAGA
Organism: Drosophila recens; assembly: GCA_037043495.1. Taxonomy (NCBI): domain Eukaryota; kingdom Metazoa; phylum Arthropoda; class Insecta; order Diptera; family Drosophilidae; genus Drosophila; species Drosophila recens. The sequence continues at coordinate 41,468 of JBAMBJ010001011.1, read as the reverse complement.
CAAGCAGTCAAATGTTCTTAATTTTGTAGAAAATATCGATATATTTTTCCGAGTGTATAGGAATCACAGCACGATCGTCTGTTGACACGCGCATGCCAAAGCGTTGCGTTTTAGTGGGCGAAACAGACGGACTTGGACTTGGAGTTGGTCTTCAACTTGGACTGCAATTCCGACTGTGACTGTGACTGTGACTTTGACTTGGAGTTGAAGTCCGAGTCGGAGTCCGTCTTGGTCAGGTTTGGACGGCGCTAATGAATAGGGGCGTGTGCGTGAGCTGCACATGAAATTGGGGCTGTGGATTCGCAATGGATTCGCGAGAGAGACTTTTGCTAAGTTAATTAACACGGAAATCAAATTGTTGGCATGCCAAAAAGGCAGTCCACACCGAAAGGACAGCTGCCAAGAAAGAGAAGAGAAGAGCATAAGCCTCCATCTCAACTCTCAACTGATCAACTGATCGTCAACTGATCCTGAGGCTCAACAAAAATCCCAAAAAGAGCGTAAATCACTCAAGCTGAGTGAGTTACTTCATGTATCTCTCTCTCTTTTGAGTTGAGTATTTTATTAGAGTGACTGTTTATCAGAAAGAGCGAGAGAGAGCAGGTAACGATCAGGCAAAGAGGGAGCGAAGGAGAGGGAAAGGTAGTAAAACAGAGAGAGAGAGAGCAAGAGCTCTACCTGTAGCGAGTTTCAACTCAATTGCCAGGTGTTTGCAGCACACAGGTAGCGAGAGAGAGCGGCCGAACGAGAGAGAGAGCACACACGCACAGAGATAGAGAGAGAGTCGTCGTCAGTCGTCGTTGGTTGTGAAAGGTACAAAACATGAAGGTTTAGGACGAAGGGACTCATTCTTGTGCAAGGTGTCAAACGATCAACTTGAACGAACAAAGAAAAAATTGAATAACTTACTTCAAATCGAAAATTATTTAAATACTGAAAATAACAACATTTAAATTTAAATTAATTTTTTTTTGCAACAACTAAACACGTGTGTGTGTGAGAGTGTGTTAAATCAAATTAATAAATATTAAAAATGTCCAGTGTGGTGTTCAATGCAAACGCCGTCGGCAAAACTCAAATACAAAACGCCATCGACTTGTTTCCCACGACAATTGGAGGCGCCACCAAAATGTATCAACGCTATCAGCACATAATGCCAGCTCCAGAGCAGAAGATGGGAACAGGAGCAGGAGCAGGAGTGGGAACTGGAGCGGGAACCAACTCAAGTCTGGCCATCAAGACACGCAAATATACGCCGCGTGGCATGGCCACAAGTGGCAGCCAGAGCTGCTCCTCGGCATCATCTTCATCGTCCTCGTTGTCGCCCTACAATGTGGACCAGTCGCAGTCGGTGCAGCGTCGCAATGCCAGGGAAAGGAATCGTGTCAAGCAGGTGAACAACAGCTTTGCCAGACTGCGTCAACACATTCCGCAAACGATCATCGCCGATTTGACCAAGGGAGGTGGACGTGGACCGCATAAGAAAATCTCCAAGGTGGACACACTGCGCATTGCCGTGGAGTACATCAGAAGACTTCAAGATCTGGTCGATGATCTCAATGGGGGACCAAGTGCCACAAGTGGCAGCAACAACAGCTCAGCTCAGTTCAATCTGTGCTTGGATGAAACTAGTTCCAGTTCCAGTGCCAGCTCCAGTGTCTCCAGTTCGGGACATAATCTCTACTACAGCAGCAGTTTGTTGGCCTCCGCTTCCGCCTCCGCCTCTGCCACGCCCACTCCGCTGCAGCAGCAACAACAATTGCAGCGCCAACAGTTTCCCAATCATCCATTGACGCCAATTTCACTGAATGCCTCAAACGGAATTGGAATTGGAATTGGAGCAACTGCAGCCACATTGATGACAACAACGGGAGTGGGAAATTCCAACTCTGCCTGTCATTCGCCCACATCCTCCTTCAACTCGAGCATGTCCTTTGACTCGGGCACCTATGAGGCAGCTCCTCAACAGCTGTCGCCGCCAGTGCCCAACTCCACTTCCTCGTCAACTACTTCCACCTTGGATGCCCAACTCCAACTGAAATTCGAGCCGTATGAACACTTTCAACTGGACGAGGAGGACTGCACGCCGGATGATGAGGAAATTCTCGACTATATATCCCTGTGGCAGGAACAGTAGAAACACCTCCCCTCCTCCCTCTGCCAGTTGCTTTCTAGTCAATTATTTTGAGTTTAACCAAGTGCCTCAAATTGTATATAGACTCACAAACACGCCCCCTTAAGATATTTTTAGAAATATTTTATGCAAGTTTTTTTTTTAATATAAACATTTTTTTTCTATTATTTAAGTTAATTTTTTAGCACATAAATTTAAGACACTTGAAACCAGTTCTTTTTTTTATAGACGTAATAATAATATAAGTAATTTTTTTAAATGTTAATTAGTTGTTGTAATGAAATAAAAGACACAATATAAGCATAAATCTGAGAGATTCTATTAAATTGGAGCACACACTTAATTTCAGCTGAATTGTAGGAATAACTTTTTTCTTTTCCACCTTATAAGTGGGGGACTCATCATAATTGAGTTGACGATGGGACATTTTATGCGGGCAACTTGATGCTGAGAAGAATGCGAATCCTGTTCACCGAGCAAATTGCGAATATTACAGATATGATGATGGAACCACAAAATGGCAACAATAAATATTGATTGGAGATGTCTGGTCTCTGTCCAGCTGTGTGCTCAGAGTTCAGGATGTGCGGGCTCTGTTGTCTGAGCACAGTGAGTAGTCATAAACCGTTAATACTAATCTCAAATACGATGATCATGTGCCGGATTAGTGAGCGACCAAAGATCAAAGAGTTTTTAACCCTTTTTAACCCAAAGTCGAGCATTTTGACTTGGCCTAATCAACCGACACATAAACACGCGCCTCATCATCATCATCATCGCCATGATCTTCATGATCAGGTAGCCAGGGGATTAGGGGAAAAGTAAAAGTAAAAGCCCCTGAAAATTGTAACGCTTCTGGCACGTGGAAAAAAGAATAGAAATGGAAAATACAAATGTAAATTAGTTGAAAAAGCGCAGGTAGGTTCCAAACTCACAGGCCGCAAGCTGATAAATAAATGCTCCCTCTTTTTTGACGCGTGCTGGTAAAGTGTGTGAGAGAGAGAGAGAGAGAGAGAGGAAGGGAGGGAGGGAGAGAGAGAGAGAAAGATAGAGATATATAGTTACTACTGAGAAACCTTATCGCCTAACAATTTAAACAATTTTCTAGATATATATGGTAGTTCAAATGAATTCTAACAGTTTGCAAAACGGAAATAGGCGGCATCTACTTTAAAGACGGTATCATTAAAATTATCAGAGCTACGTCATCAATATATGTAGGAAATTTGAACAGGCTGATCTATTCAACAGACGTATTTCTGCAGTTTTTTCAAAGGTTTTCAAAATAATTTTAAAGTTTGTTTTGTAGATACTAGACAATAGAAAAATGGATTAAATTAATTTAATAACGAACAATATTTGTAAAACCCCAAAAATTTAGTTCATTTGTAAGCTTCAGGCTTTTAATATTTGTTCGTAGAATTATTTTATATTAATTAGTTATGAAAAGTAATTGTCTAACAGCTTCCGATATCATCATACTTCACTAAGAAATTCTAGAGAATTATTGATAATAAATAAAAAACATTGAAATGCTTTCATATGGCTGTTTTTTGTTATTAAAACTAGATCTGAATTGAATACAATATGTCAGTTCTATTTATAATAATGGGAAAAGCCGTGATTCAAACTGAAATTAAACATTTATTTTAAAAATGCTTTCTAATTGAGGAAAAACAAATGCAAATAGGTAAATTAGATTCAATGTTGAATGCCAAGCATTTAATTAAATTGCGTAAGTTTTTCGACTATCAAATTCCGACTGAATGTTAAATATTCAACATATATGTATTTCGAATTAAGCTACATATTTTGTTTAACATAATAGATTTGAAAAGTAAAAGTAACTTGTAGTAAATTATAAACTCTACCCTACATTTTAAGTAATTTTGACTGCTTCGAAATGTTTTGAAACAAAACCTTTTGCTAGTATTTTCCGGCTTTCCCGTCAACTCGACTCAGTTCTTGAGTTGGAATCCTTTTCTCAGAGTTGTGTTCAACGCTCCCACGCCATAGATAGAGACGAAGCTGAGGAATAATAAATCATTTAGCATTACAAAAAACCTCTAGACTATATTTTGACACATTAAAGAGCATGGGAACAAAGAGGTTTAAGGACCTCGAGCTCAAATGCATTGTCCAAAATTTAAAGATCTAGGTCGGGGTCGTGCTCCACAAGGAAAAGTGGGAAAGTGTAAGGGTGACTCTCTCTACTTTTATCTGGGATTCTGGTCTATTCTTTCAATGTCAACGCTGACACTTGACAACTCAATGCAATTGTTGTCTCTGATCTCTATAAAAAAGAATTGGTGGGGCTACTGCACCTTGTATGATAATAGTAGGCAAGGATTAGAGGGCATTGAAAATGACAGCGCCGGAAGAACTTTCACCTTTCTTTCTATTTATTCTATTTATCTATTTCTATTTCAATTTTTTATAGAATTGAACGGGCACAGAAATGAGCATTTGATAAACAGAACTGGCAAGTTGCTATTGTTCGTATTGTAACCCCTTGTTTATTTTCATATGAGCATTCTCTTCTCCTGCTGTACAGCTGCTTTTTCCTGACACTTAATAGATTCTCCCTTTTTTTGGATTTTGAGTTTTTTTTGAGTTTTTGGCTTGCCACTTGGCCAACTTTGTGTGGCAAGACGAAACGCGCCGCCGTCGCATCAATCAGTCCAACAAATTTGTACAAATTATAGGTCTCACTCTCAGTCTTTCTCTCTGCCTCTCTATGCTAAGGACCCACAGATTGATGGGCCCAATGCTTAAAACCCCCTCGATCTGCTGTTAACTGCCTCCCTTAAATCCCAGCTCGGAGTCCTCAGTCTTCTTCAACGGCTGTAGCGCGGGCGGAGGTTCTGCTTTTTAGTTTATTTTCGAATGTGGGCTCATAATTCAGCTCTTTAAGAAGTTGTTACTTTAAACATTTATTTTTACACCTAAGGCGTGATGCGAAGCCTGCGATAGCCCCAAAAAAGCCAAAACAAGTATGATTTTCGACGCCAAGTCGAAGATTTGATGCTCTTTTTTTTTTTTAATTTTCGACCGATTGTTCCAATGAGAACTTTATAATACATATTATAGTGCGAGTGTATCTCAATAATTAAGGAATGTAAATAAATCCAAATTATGGATCGAGTTTAAAATCGACAAAATTAAATTCGTATTTTTGATATACAGTTGAACTTCCATAACTCGAACTTCTATAACTCAAATTTCTCTTTAACTCGAGCTAAATGAGTGGCACTTTAATTATTAAATTTAAGAAAAAATAACTCTATAAGTCGAATATCTCCATAACTCGGAAACTCGACTGTATTGTAAAAAAAATAAAATATCGAGTTGAAAAACTTGAAAATCGCAGCCGCGAAATCGAGTTGCTACTTAAGTACACTATCTACGAGTTTGTTTTTAATTTTTCTAAGGACAACAAAGTTTTTAAATATATTCTTTGCTAGGGTATCAAAAAAGCAAGAGTAAAGCTTAAGGAGTATTCAAAAACAAAACATCAACTAAAAGACGTTTAAAGCCGAAGCGAACGCAATCAAAATGTGGTCAAAAAGGAGGTTTATTTGAATTTCAATAAGGCACCAAGACGTTAGGGAAACGGGAATGAAAGGGAGTGGAAGGAAGGGGGATATCTTAGGCCTGAGGTTCGAGTTCGGTTCATTATCCTGTTATGTGCATAAGGCGGCATTTTTGGCTTTCATCTCGCACGCAACATTTGAACGGGGCGTTATTAATTAGCGTTATGAATTATTGATGGGCAGACAAACTCTCAAACTCACTGTTGCCCCCTTTATCCCTCTCGATAGGGGGTAAATATGTTGTTTTGAGCAATTTTGATAGTCGCAAACTATTTGCACAAGTGCAACAGCAAGTGAATGACTTTGAGAGTCTTCTGATATCTTCATTGTGCAACGAGAGGATGCATAAATCGTAAACATGTTGCACGTACATCATCATCATTGTCATGATCATCATCATGATGATGGAGTTGCGAATCCGTTGAATTGAGTATCCAAAGAGAAGAAGATATGTTCCAATTAGCGAAGTCCCAAATGCGACAGCTACGACAACTTTAAAGTCTGCAACGAGTCTGGAACAAGTCAAGTCTCCATCTCCATCTCCATCTTCTCCTCCTCTTGGAGCTGAAGGTTGTGGAGGGAATTGAGGCAAAAGTTATTCGAGTTGTCATATTAGATTGTGATAAATGTAGTTACATACCCAATGTGATAACTTTTGCCGCTGCGCCGGCGCTTAGGTAAAGATCCCTCACGATTCCTGTCTCTCAAATCATTTCTCATGCCATATTCCTCATCATCATCATCATCATCTCTCTCTCATTTTCTCTGTTTTATTTTTGCCAAGTTTGAAAATCATTCAAAACGCTTTTATGACATTCGGGAAATTCCTAGAGCTGCTTTCGTGCTGCATTTCTTTTTGCTTCAGCTTCTTTAGGCCATTTTTATTACCCTCAAGGACTGACCCTGACTTCACAATTGACGTCCTTTTGCCTGGCAGAAATCCCAGAAAGTATCAGCCTGATCCCTGACCCTGGTCCTTGACAGTTCTGACCTGTTTAGGGCGCTTAATATTACACCTGCCCGCGGGGTGGCTCTTAGTCTCTTGTCTCGACCTCTAAGCAAGCAGACGTGTCCCAAAAAAGGGTTCAAGTTGCTGTCTACCTGCAATCAAGGTTCGTCAGTCCTATAAGCATAACGTGGACAATTGGTGCGAAATTTGATACCTACTTCTTGGTGACAGTTTAAGGATTTACACGTAAAATATTATTATTCGACGAGGCATTAATCTAGAGAGGATTTCGTTAACGGAAAGAACTATGTGGATCCGAAGATCTTGAAAGGGTTTTCCCGAACATCAGATCAAACTCGTGCTCAAATTTCCTTTAGAGCATTTGACATTTAATATTGAAAATTGGACTACAAGGGTTAAACTTTCAATGGGCCGGTTGTCTAAACATTAAATATTTGCATGCAAATTTTAGCTATCTATAAGAATATAAGAATCTTTATTTTTTACTAAAATAATTCATCTACACGTTTCGACACTTAATATTTTCTTCAAAATTGTTTAGGGAAAACTTCATGTTATTGTTATTGTTTTTATATTTACTTAATTATACTAAATACCTAATTTTTGTTGAAAATCTATAAGTTACAATCTTCTGACAGTAAATTACTTTTTTCTTACTAAATACAATTTTTTCTTTAAAGTAGAATAATTTGTCGAATGACTTGTATGAGTTCTTAATATGATAGAAATTATAAAAATAAAATATACTTAAATTTTTAGGAGAGTTATCCATCTCTTACTCAATATATAGAACCTACGTTAAATAAAAACTTATTTAAGTACTGCAAACTATCACCCCAAACAATGTTCGGACAAAGTCATCCTAATCTAATCTAGTTTTTGATTATATTCCATCTATTTAATTTGCACCTATAGTCAAGTGCATCTTTTTCAAGTCCCGAAGATTCTTTGACCACCAACAGCGTTGTCTCAATTAAAAAACTTGAGCAATTACTTGATGTTTATTTATTTTTGCACATAATTCAAGAAGAATAGGATTAGTAAGATAGAGATGGACAGATACTTAGAGATAATGTGACTGAGTAGAAGAGAGAGAGACACAGAGACAGAGAGACTGAGAGCTAGATCTTATCTAATCCAATGGGCTGTCAACACAAACAGTTTTCGAGCTTGCTACTGGGCGTGGCAGGCTGCAACATACACTGCGTTAAACAGAATGTCAAGTGGACTGCAGTTTTTTATCTCTTCTCTTCCTTTTCTATTTTTTCTTCCCATATTTTTCTTGTTATTTTGGCATCTAATTGCCCAGCACTTGAAATGCGATTTTACTATGAACCATGACAAAGACAACAACAACAACAACAACAGCAACAACAACGACAGCATTTGACATTGCCACACGTGCCCCAGTGTCCAGTTGCACAGTCAGTTGCCAGTGGCAGTTGCCAGTTGCAGATGTTGTTGTTGTTGTTGCTGCTTGCAACCTCACAAGAGTTTGGCACGTAGCAACTATATAGAGAGGTGTCTGTCTGTCTCTGTCTCTGTCTCTGTCTGTCCGTCTCTGTCTCTATCTCTGTCTGTGTTGTTGTTGCTGCTCTTTTTGCAACGATCTCGCATTGAAATTCCGAAACACGTACACGAACCGTCTGAGATGTTCTTTGATGGATTATATGGATTTTGCTCATAAATGTGAAGTAAGGCGCAAAAATTAATATCGCATCGCGGCAAATAGTTTTGAAGTTTTCGCCCCTCCCCTCCCTCCCTCACAAGTCAAGGCAGATTCAGGCCAGACTATGCTTCATATCTCTCTCTCTCTCTTTCTCTCTCTCTATCTCTCTCCCTCTCTCTTTGTCTCCGTTGTGTCATCAATCTGCGGTGACGCTGTCGTTGACGTTGACGCTGTTGCAAGTTTGTCAAACACTCTCAGGGCCCACATTGTGGGTGCGGCAGGGCCAACATTGAGAGAGTGTGTGAGAGGGAGAGAGAGAGAGAGAGAGGAGTGGGGAGAACTGTTGCATTTGCATAAAAATCGCCAAGACGCATCTGCAACGCATCTCTACTCAGTGTTGTTGTTTTTACAATACCCTGTAACTATTAGTTGCTTGAAAAAGGGTATATTAACAAAAATATTTACATAAACTTGAACTAGATTAAATCTTAAAATTAATTTTAATTAAATATCATATAATATGATGTTACATTTAAAAACTCAAAAATATATCACCTTTAATTAAAAATTCACGGTATCAAAAGAAAATATTTAAAAAATATTAACATAATATTTAGCTTTGATTAATAAATTTTTGGGTTGATAAGATCAATTGTGTTAATATTCATTCAAGTTTATTCAAAGTTTTCTTCTATCCGTTTCAACCGAAAAACAAATTAGTTTCAATTGCAAGTTATTTATAAAACTTCGTTCATGGTTATCTTTTTTATAAATGTTCTAAATTTAATAAAACCCACATTTTAAAGTGGAGAATTTTAAAAGTTAGCTCAGCTGAAATGTGGAATAATTTAGATTTAGTTTATCTGAATTAATGTCTCAACTATTTATCTGAATCGCTAATAAACATCAATCAAAGTTGGAAAAACTGTCTTGTATTTTAATGGATTCTCATATTTGATCTTAAAATATAATTTAAACTAAAAAAACAGCGAAAACAAAAGAATTTCCCTCCTTCTCAACTTTAATATGATTTGCAAGCTTGATTGACGATAGTTCAAATACTTATATTAAGATATCTAACAAAGATATTAAGATGATATTTATCTCATTTCTTCTCTTTCAATGCATTTGAATTAATATAAAAATATGCTGGGTATGTGTAGGTCGTCCTTATGCAACGTTTATTTCATTCCGAGCTGTTTTCATTGCCAACTGAGCCACTGAGCCACTTGGCTGCCCCAAAGGGGCCAAAATGGGCGGACAGAGCTGAACTGATCGATCGATTGTTGTTGTTGTACGTTGGCTGGGGCAAGTAGCACGTTGAACGTTGCTCGTTGCCCGTTGAGCGAAGAGTCGCCGCTTTATTTTTGGTTTTTTTGGGGCTGCTGTCTGATCATAAATCATGTGGTGTAATTACCCGTTGGCGCAGGATGCAACGCATAAGCCACGCGCAACGCGTTGCAAGTTCCAAGTTGCCATGTTGCAGGTTGCCAGTTGTGAGTTGCGAGAGTTCAAGAGTTTATCGCAACGATTGGCGCTTGTAATCCTTTTTTCCTTTTGTTCTTTATTCGGGCAGGACACAAAAGGATTGATGACCAAACAGTTTCTGGCCTTTTGAAGTGCCCACATCCTATGTCTATATTTGTTTTGATATGCATGCAACACACACACAAAATCATACAATCACATATCCTTCTATTGCCGCATTTATCCTTATGTATCCTTTCATCATCAACCACAACAATAATAACGCTTGAGTGTCTGCAAATATTTTGAAATGCAAACTCATAGATCCATCGATATTTATGTCTTCATGTGTCAATTGCCAGTTCTAGGAATACGTCTATTGACCTCTGTCTCTGTCTCTAACCGATTCTCTACGCAACTCGCTACACACTTCAACTCCTTCTCCTCGAAAATCTCCTTCTTCTCATCTTCTGTCTCTTCTAGGCAATCAACGCATCGCAACCGCAGAAACCTCAGCGATAAACTGTCAAATGAAATCAAACAGATTCTCTACTCCACAAACAGGGTATTCAACTAATTAATATGCTTTGCAATGCATAAAAGATAAAGTTGAAATTCTGTAGCGTTAAGAAACATAGTTGCCCTAAATTTACTGACTAAACTTTAATATCCTATTTCAAAATAATGAATTGGGTCGTTTTCATATTTTAAAGTTACTTTTTTTGAACCGTCTTAAAAAGGGCTCAGTGTAATATTAATTAAGTTAATATTAATAATTACTAATATCCGTCTTTAAATAAATTATAGACAATAAAAATAAACTAAGATATAAAATTGGGCAAAGGAATTGCCGAAATCCAATGAGTTTCTTATGAAAATTCAAAATAAACTCAACACATTACAATTAAGGAAGATGTTTATAATAAATAATTATCTATTGCGCTAGACTGAAACTAAGAAATTTTTGTTGATATGACAGTTTAACGAAGATATTAGTAAAGACTTTAAGTACTATTATTTTATCAATCACAATAAGTCTTGTAAAACTTAAAAAAAAGCTTCCGGAATATATTTAATAAAAAAAGTTATTGAAGACTTTCACTTTCTCTTATGATAGACCCAGAAAATAGAAGTTAATATTAATTGTTCTTTGAAATCTAACTTAACAAAGTTCTGTTTAAGCCATAACATAATATTTTTGTACCCATTTATTTTAACTGTTACCAATTATTTATTAAATTTGTATATTTTTCAATATATTTTATTCATTGCATTTCTTTACAATGTAAAGTGTATACATAGTTTGTAACATGTTACTTGCATTTTCATTCCAGTTTTTTATTTATATTTAGTTTTTTTTTGCCTTTTAGTTATACTCTTGTTGCTTCTTTTTCCAGCCTCTTTTAATGCCTCTGACTTGCCCACTTCCCGTACGGGTTTTGGGCCAAAACCAGCATCAAAAACAACAACAATATTGACGACGGCAGCCAAAGAAGAAAAAAAGTATCCCCAATGCTGTCAGGTTTTGTCAATTATCAGGTGCAGTGCGTCTTGCAGTCGCAGTCGTTGCATGCCCCACTCCCTCTGCCTCTTTCTCTCTTACAGTCTCCCTCTCTCTGTCCCCTTTCCACTCCCTCGTCTTCTCCTCTGTTCCTCATCGTCTTTCAGTCAGTTGTCTGCTTCATTTTGCAGCTTGAAGCGTGTTTTAAGCGTGCGAAATTTTCATTCATAAATGCATTGAACTTGCTGCAAGTCGTTGCGGCAAGCATTGTAGCACAAGGGGGCACAATGGGGCACAAGGGGCAAGTTGTGGCCTTACATAATGCTCCACACTGCCCGAGTGGATAATGTGAGTGCATTCAAATGAGTTTCGCATGAGTTTTGTATGCGATTCGTATGAGTTTTGAATGCAGGCGCCATGCAGCGCAACTGATGCCGCACGTTGCAAGGTTGCAAGTGGCAAGCAGACAAAAAAGAATGCGACAATGTGACATTTGTTTAGTTTGTTTGCCAACACAAACTGTAGTCAAATTAATTTCACATTTCGCATTTGTTTTGTGTAAATATTTAGACGAGCCATGAAAATGGTAATTTCAGTTGGCCAAGTTGAACAGTTGACCATTTGACCAGTTGGTCAATTTCGTTCTGGTTGCAAGGTCAAGTTTTTGTCTTTCGACTTCGACATCTGTTGCAGCTGTACGCGGTTGTCCAAACGGTTGCACATTCGTTGCACAGTAGCCCGTGGCTAATTCACAAATATCTCAAGGCTCAAATCCAAATAAAATCCAAAATCAAATGGCATGTGCCTCTGGTTTTACTTTACACATTTCATATCTTTTTTCACTTGCCACATATTAAATTTCTCTCTCTCCCTTATTATTTATTAAATGTATTATTTACATTTAATTTTTCGCAATTTTTATTGTACACTCAGGTAATTGAATTCGCCGGCCCACCCAAAAATCCAAAATTGCAGCAGAATTTTGATTTGAATTTAATGACTTTATTTAACAGAGAGTTGAGTTCAAGCTCGGACAGTATCCAGATCCAGTTCGGCTTCCACTTTTGGACGATCGATCCTCAGCTTTTGATCCCTTTGCAGTCCGGAAAGTCTGTGCGTGTCAGTTTGTGACCATCTTTCAGACGGTCTTTCCACAGACAATTGATAAATTTTCGTTGGCAAATTGCATTTTAATCAAGTCTTATTAAAATTAGTTTAGCGCTCTTCTCCTGTGAGGTCCTCTCAGAAGATCCAGCCTCGGCACGATCATCTTAATAACATTTTAACTAGCCAGTTCCGCATGTTGTTTACCCAGTTGAAATAAAGTTATCAACACTTGGCCAGAATTGATCCACTCGCAGTCACATAATTGCTCTCATCTCCCTCTCTTTTTCTGCTCTTCACCCCAATTCTCCTTCTGTCCTGTTGATCTTTGGCTCATCACGCGTGTCGAGTCAATCAACAATCAAGTTGGCATTCAAAATAGCAGACATGCACGCACATAGGCGGCTTTAAAGATGCTTCACGGAGTTCCAAGCATGCTTCCCATTCAGTTCAGTGAAAGTTAACACGCGTCAAGCTACCACAAAAAGAAAGGACAGTAAAAGAGAGAGAGAGGGAGAGAGAGAGAAAGGGGTATCTGAGAATCAGTTAAAAACAGCGACAATATAAGAAACTTTCTGACAATATTCCTTTAAAAACTAAGAAACGGTTATTGAAAGGGCACCTTCATAGTCCTAGGCACAATTTCCTGACATACTACAATTCACTTCCTTAATTTAAACTTGAATTTAGCTATATTAACTATGGACTGTTTTGTGATTTAAAAAGTATGAAATTATTATTATGAATAATAGGAAAAATAAGTAAATGAGGTTTTTAAGCCTTTTAATAATAACACTAGTTTACAAAATTAAAACTTTTTTTTGCAAAGTGAATCAAAGTATTTTTTTCTTATGAACCTTGGCCTCCTAAACACGAAAATGGCATTTAAAATTTTTTTTATGGAACCGTTTTCAAAATATTCAAATTTTTTTGAATTTTCGAGGTTACTCCAACACTATTGAAAATATCTCCATTTCTATTTATCCGATTTGGCCAAGCAAGCACTTAAATTAAAGGTAAGTTAATTCTCTTCAACTTTCTTTCATACAGTATTAAGATCGGTCTAGCAGTTCAGGTGCTAGCGATTTTTAAAAGTTCGAAAATGGGCGTTTTTTGTGGTTTTTTGAGTTTGATAGCTAACAAATCGTCCTGGAAAAAATAGAAATCACAAAGATAACATTTTTAATAAAGGTTTCACGTAAGGCTTGTACTGTTCCGAAGAAAATAAGGTATTGTTCATGCAAATCCATCGTCGTATGGCAATGTAGTATATATTTAAGTGTTTTTAGATTGTCAAGATTTTTTCTTTTTTTATGTTAACAGTTATGTTAACAGCTATGTTAGCCTGCCGACGACAAGTGCGTTTGGTCGTCTTAGGCGGATACTGCTACAATTAAAATGACTCACTTTTGCATTACTTCGCCATTTGTCGATGGATTTGCATGAACAATACCTTATTTTCTTCGAAACAGTACAAGCCTTACGTGAAACCTTTATTAAAAATTTTATCTTTGTGATTTCTATTTTTTCCAGGACGATTTGTTAGCTATCAAACTCAAAAAACCACAAAAAACGCCCATTTTCGAACTTTTAAAAATCGCTAGCACCTGAACTGCTAGACCGATCTTAATACTGTATGAAAGAAAGTTAAAGAGAATTAACTTACCTTTAATTTAGGTGCTTGCTTGGCCAAATCGGATAAATAGAAATGGAGATATTTTCAATAGTGTTGGAGTAACCTCGAAAATTTAAAAAAATTTGAATATTTTGAAAACGGTTCCATAAAAAAAATTTTAAATGCCATTTTAGTATTTAGGGGGCCAAGGTCCATAAGAAAAAAATACTTTGATTCACTTTGCATTTTGGCTGTAAACTAGTGTAATTAATAATGATAGAATGTACCTAGGGCCGTTTTATATTATACATACGTTATACTTACATATAAGTTTTATTCAACAAATAATTTCAAATTTGACATTAATTTCAATACATTTTATGCCAAATTCTCTTTACAATAGTTATCAAACACATTATTTAGACATTGAAAAAATGGGCCTTAGTATTTTTGCTATTTTTACTTTTAATAAATATTATTTTCTATTTTTTTTTTTGTATTTTTGTAAGATCTCACTTAGTAAAAAAAGTTGCTTGCAATATTTTAGAAACAAAATATAACCACATTATTAAATAAAAACTTTTAGTTTCTAGCAAACCATATATTGACATAATTAATATGGACGATAACTTTTATGATAAGTAACTAAAATAATCACTGTAAATAATTACATTATTTATTATTTGAAGGCAAATCTATTTGACTCATTATTGTTGATGAATTTAATAATAAATATTACAATGTTCATATTTTTTTAAAGTTTTAAATTTAAGTACAATTTGATATACTTTACACACAAATCGCATTTGTTCTTATAGTTGATTTTGCAAGTTGAAATTTTAATCAATATCAAATTTTTTGAGTCCCTAAACTAACTTTTTAAATATAACATATTTCGCTTAATATTCTTGAAACGCCTGTAGGTATTTACCTGTAATCCAGATGATATAAAATATAATATTTTTAGGTCATTTAATCTGGTTATATAATATGTTATATATTATATGGATCAAGTGTCAAGTGGCTGTAGATATCGGTTCATTAGATCGCTTAAATGGCAATTAAAGACAACGACACGTTCCAGCACTTTTCTTTTTTTCTTCACTGAGTTGAAAATGAGTTTGGCCCAAACCAAAAAAAAAAACAAAAAAATAAGTATAAAAAAGTGGCAGTGAGCTATTGTGGCCATAATAATAAAGATCTGAGCTGCAGATAGACGGTGTAAATTTCCACAAACTGCGATGACCAAACATAAAAAAAACACACACACTAATTCCCGAGTCAGAATGGAATATGAAATTATTAAAGCGACGCTGCAGGATAACGTTTTTTTGGTCCTTTTCACTCAGCGAGATACGCGCAGATAACGAAAATGAAGGAATAATAATAAAATAGAAAATACAAAGAAGAAGAAATGTATTTGTAACTATTTTATTTTTCCTTTTGGGGAATTAATGCGCTATTAACGACCGCAGGATCGCAGGCAACCCTCCGAGAAAATGCATTGTCATGAGTTGGCCAGAATAAGAATAAGTAAAAGAAGAAGAGCAAACTGTAGTCCTTGCAGGTCGCGTTAAATAAGTCATAAATTTCATTGACTTTATCCTGGACTGACTATCGATTTTTCATATTTAATTTTCCTTTGTTCGCGTTTTGTGCGCTGTCTTTAATCCTTTCGGACTCCGGACTCCAATGCGTCAAATCATGCGGGGCATATTACTTACATAACTCTCCCCAACTCTCTCTCTACCTATAAGTCTCTACTTAAGTCAAGTCCCAGTCTCAATTTCAATTTCAGTTGCATTGCAATTGTCAGTTTTCGGTGGAATTAAGTCACATAAATCGTGTTGACTTAGGACTTGATTCCATCGATTCAATTCAATTGATACTCATCGCTGGAGTAGCCTCTGATATGATCTGAGATTGTAATACTTCAGATCTCTTGCTATGTTGTGTGGTCTTATCACGATCTCTTTCTATCATGTGGGTGCTGTGTTGTTCTAAAAGAGGGTGGAGGGGAATACTCGTAGAGGGAACCATTCAAGCAGCTTATGTCTTACTTAATGTGAGTCAAGTTAGTGATTATGAAGACTTCTGACCCTTGACAGCTGTAAGTCCTCCATACGAAGTTCACTTCTAGTGCCCCAAGTATTAGTTATTATTATGCTAGCCCAAGTACAGCTTAAATCAATTACTTAGCTTATGCTCAAGTACAGGTAGAGTTTTAAAGATTTCTGTGACCCTAAAAATACTTGAAGTATTTAAATTCGAAAGATGTTAATCCAAATAGTGGGTCGATTTCAATATTGAAATCATATAATTGAACTCGACAAAAAACGAATCAAGTTGTTATATTTCCATAAAGTTTGTTTAATGTAAACATTATTATAAATACAAGATGCATGCGTAAATGTTTGCTTCAAATTGACTAGGTTAAAAATAGAATCAAATTTTAATAAAATTGCCAAACTGATCCGACTTACAATCGGAATCTCAATCTGACAGAACGATAAAAGTGATCAGAACAAAACATTAATTTCTGTTTTAAAAATAAGTGTTAACTGTTATTTGCGAGCTCTGATTTTTACATCACTTATAAATACTACAAAATCATTAAAAGTAATCATTTTGTTTACTTAATAAAGCTCAGAGTCTATGCATTCTCTTTTTCTTCTCCCCTACTTAGTTTTACAGCTTACATCATAAGACAAAAAAAAATCTACTCCGTTTCAGGTTTTTAACTTCAATTCAAACTTTTTTTTTTTGTGCATTGATATCGAGCGGTCTTTGGACTTGGCAATGGCAATGGCAATGGCAATACCAACACCATTAAAAGGCCACCGAGAAGAGGTACAAAAGAAGGGAAAGAGAGAGGGGGAGAGAGAGGAGAGAGATTGGCAGTCAAGGGGTAATATAGTTCAACACCAATTTAGACACTTCATGCGTCTTGTTAGCTGCACCAAAGAGATATTGCAACTCGGGCCAAGAAGTAATGTGATACGTCTGCCCCAAGGCAACAAACAGGGCCAAGAGAGAGAGTGAGAGAGAGGAGAGATTAAGAGGAAGAGAGGGAGCCTAACAAAAGACTCTGAAGAGCGTATTGATTTCAATATTAATCGGCGTATATCACCAGATACAACTGCACCCAAAGGAGATCGAGAATTTCGAGAGCCGTCTTTCTGTAATGTTCCTTGCCCGCTTTGTCTTATAATTGGATTTAGATTAATTGCATCTGCGTTCGAATCGAAAAACGCGCATGAAAAATTACATTAAAAAAAAAGGCAAAAAAAGTGAACCAAAAAAAAAAAGAAACTGTTTTCTACAGAAATTGAAACACAAATTGTAACAAGGAAGGAAATTCTGCGAATTGGCGGCGTGTGCTACTGACCATTGTCCTGCTGTGATCCTTCATAACCGCAAATTCATTAGCATTGTTTGTTTTCGACTTCATCAAAATGTTATCATTGCATTTCACAAGAGATTTCGGTCCGAGTCCCTTGAGTGAATTTATTTCGACTATTTGTTTTGCATAACTCGTAGTGAAATATCAACGGGAGCTCAACTGCATTTAATCATTAATTAGCAGTTAGATCCATCTCTAGAAAAGTCTTTCTCTTTTTATGATTCCCTCTCTCTCTCTCAGGCCCTTGGGGCAAAGTTTGTTCCAGTTTTCTGCCCTTTGCCGCAGTCATGTTGCTTTTAATGATAATTACTACCTCACAACTCATTTCTCACTGTGATAAATTTGCTTCGCGCTTCTACGGTCCCCATCTCATGATCACGATCACGATCACCATCTCGATCTCGATCCTCGTCTCGATTGCGATCTCCATCTCGATCTCCATCGCGTTGACATCAATGTCGACCGACTGGTTCAACTCAACTCATTTGTATGCGCCCAAAACTGTCATCACGTTGAGCTTTAAAGACACACTTCGGACCCTGAAACACACCTTGCGATTCCACAATTTCATAAAAATACCTTATATCATTACAGTTTTTGAATA
This sequence comes from Drosophila recens, assembly GCA_037043495.1. Taxonomy (NCBI): domain Eukaryota; kingdom Metazoa; phylum Arthropoda; class Insecta; order Diptera; family Drosophilidae; genus Drosophila; species Drosophila recens. Next base: position 23,408 of record JBAMBJ010001011.1, on the reverse strand, counting down.
AGAAGTTCAGAAAAATAGATTTTGGAATACTGAATAGTGAAATAAAGTTTAACCACAGTTATTTTTTAGCTATTTATCCAAGTTAAGGACAATAATAGAATCATAAAATAATCCCAACGAACAAAAAGAGTTTCAGCTAGGAAAAAAATAAATAAATACACACATTAAATACTTTTCTATATCACGGAATTATTAAAGACTTTGACTAAAATTCCATAGACATATTTTTTTAATAACTATTAAAGTTTTTAATAACAATCAGAAAGATATTTGGACATAAAATCTTTAGAAAATTATGTAAGTATGTCAAATTTGAAACAATCTTTTGGATAAAATAAATTAAAGTCTTAAAAATGAAGAATAATTAAAAACAGCTGTGAAATTAAATTAAAATTAAAAAAATGATCTGAAAGTATTTTTTGAATCTTCTCACTTATATGTATAACAAATTAAAGAGCATAATTTTTTTTGTTTGGAAAATAGTCCAAAATGCTAATTTTTACAAATTTCTTCATCAGTTGAAAGTAAGTTTATGCTGCAAAGTAAAGCTTTCCGTTCTAATCGTCTTTTAAATGGAGTTTAAAGAACTTATACCATATTTTGTGCTATAGTCCGACTTCTCTCAGCCATGACCTGTCCAATAAAATATCGTTACGCTTGTGAGCTGCCCAAAAATAAAAAAAAGAAGAATTAATCTGGCCCAATGAAGCTTTATGGCCGCTGCAAAAGCCAGCTGAAGATGAGGCAGGAGGGGAGGAGAAGATGGAGGGGTATGGAAAAAGGAAGAGAAGAAGAGAAGCTACCACAATTTGTCTTTATGGCTAAAGGAGCCCAAAGCGCTGTCAAGGCAAAGATCCTCAAAGGAACTCTCCATATGTCCCTGTCCCTGTCCCTCTCTCTGCTCTGTGATGTCTGTGGCCATAAACCATTTAAACATTTTCAACTTGTTAGCAATTAATTAAATAGATCGGCCCGTGGCAACAAGTTGAGCCTCAGAGTCTTTAGAGTTTTTGTTCAGTCTGTCATTATTCTTGCGGCCACTTGAGGCAGCCACAAAATGTCCCCATCGATTTATATACCTCTCTCCCTCTTTCTCTCTGTCTGTCTGTCTCTGTCTATGGGTTGCGTTAATTACCACAACAGCAACATTCAATTTTTATGGAGGACACACGCCCCATTTCAGGCATTTGCATGCTTCCACAAACGATCTGGCAACGCTAAACGCGCTTCAAACGTGACCGCTAAAGCAGTTAACGATTAATAAGGTGAGAAAAGGGAGAAAGGGAGATAGGAAGGAGTAGGGTTGTCTACCTATCGCAAGAGGGCTCTGGGCCAAGCGCGTTCGTTGTCTGCCAGTTTGAAATTTATTTCGCTGTTTTTGCAATTTAAGGTAATTATTATGTACCTTTGGGGTAATTTTAACACCTCGACACCATCGACAAATATCATCTTCAGTGTTGTGTTGTGTGTGAAGACCCGGTACCGGTCGTACTTCAGAAGTAGCTGCGCCTTTCATATCAACCATCCAAAATCACAACAACAACAGCTACAACAGTAACAACTACAACAACAACGACAAACGTTTCTTAGAAGCGCAAAGCTTTCAACACCTTCGATGCGTGCCCAGGAACAGGCTTCGTATTGCCTTCTCTTTCCCTACCTCCTTCCTGCTCTACTCCCTCAGCCTCCTCCACCTTGTTCACCACCTCCTCTTCCTTTGGCTTTGCTACTTTGGGTACTGCCCCTACCTGGCCAGTTATTTTTCACACCTCGACAACATTTTTCGATACTCTCCTGTCCAAGGTACTTAAAGTTTCAAACAGAAGTCGAGAAAATAAGTTGATAAATCTGTAAGTAAAGCAATAGACATACATATGTATATATAATCATAATTTTACATTTTGGATCTTGGGATAATAATTCTAATTCTTTTAAAAAATATATAAATATATTTAGTATTGGAATAACTTTTAATATTTGTTCCAGCTGAGTCCCCAACTATATAAACCCAGCTTTTAAATACGCCAAAGTGCTAAAATTTTTACGTTTGTCTTCGGTTCACTCGGAGAAATACATATGTATATCATATACAGGAAAATACATTTTAAATTCATTAAAATATTAAAAACACATCAAGTGTTTGAATCAAGAATAATAAAAGAATTGTATTAGATTTGGAGTTTTTCAAGTAAGAGAGTAAATCTGTTAATATTTTAATAATATAATTCTACGGTGGGCACGAAATCCTTATTCGGGAGCACTACAATAAAAACGACTACAACAACAACCGCATTAGAGTCTGCCTACTTGCTCCCGAGTCTTTTCTGCGACGGCGAGTCACGGCGTCGAATAGGCAGAAATATAGATGGGAGCAGCCGCTAGCTCCCGGAGCTCATGCGTGCCCACCGCTGATATAATTAATTATTAAATTTGTTTTTTTAAATTAAAAATTTTGTTAATTAAAAAAATATATAAAATGGAAATCATACTTATAATAAATATTTTTAAAGTCCATAAAATTCAATTAACATGTAGAACTCATCATACTCGTACAGCAACCATAGCATAAAGAGTTAGAATTAACATTAAATTTGCTTAAAGTATTCAAAAAGTTATGATGGACTTGAATTTTTCTTTTCATTGGACTTTCTCTAAGATTAGAGAAAGAGTATTTGAAAAGGTGCTTAATTTGAAACATATTTTTCACACCTACTGCGATTGTTGTTGCTTTTTCGCACTTGGCGGCGTATTCGGTTACTGCAACTACCACAACAACAACAACAACAACAAAACAGCCGCCGCCGCCGATTGCCGCGTTTTTAATAACCGCTGCCGTTGCCGCTTCTGCCGCTTCAGCTGGTGAGGGGGTTAAAGGTGGAGAGGGGAGGGAACAGAAGCAGAAGCGTCTGCCTGTTATCTCACTCAGCTCATCGGGATGCGTTAGCATTGTGAGCTTGGAGACGCTCTGAGAGGAGTCTGGCGAGGAGTCGAGTCGAATATCCTGTCAGCGTCGCATTTGGCGTCGCAATTATCGCCGAGTGGCGATTGGCGAGTGGCGTGCGTGTAAATTACCGTTATTAGGTGTGATCGTGCGAATCTCGCAATGGCTCCCCATTTAAAATATAAGACATTAAACCCAAAACCCAAAGCCCGCACCCAAAATAAAACAAAATCCAATCTCAACTCAACTTAACTTCAGTTTTCCCTTCGCTTTCATTTCGAAAAAAAAAAAAAAAAAAAGACGGACGACAATTTCCGCTTGGAACACCCATAAAAAGTCAAATTAATGTGATGACCACAAGTGAGATAACGATAAGCGATAACGATAACACAGGCGAGCACAAACCTGACAGATTTCACGCTTATGATATCGCTGGAAAGACAAATCCCTAACTCTGACCTACTCCATCACGTTTTACACTTGTCGCACTCGATACGTGATCGGGTCAACTCTGAAGTAGACAGTTCCAAATTCTCAGTTCTCAGTTTTCCAGTTCAGTAGCTAGAGTTGTAGATGTTTAGAATTCTCAATTAGTCTTAATGAAGCGGCACACAATAAAATACGTAATTAATTGTCATATTGATATCGATATTGGTTAGAGCGTCCAAAATTGACACTACACACTGTTGTCACTTGGCAATGTGCTTCCGTTTCATCGCCGAGTTTGCAGCTTGCCAAAGGACTCGCAGTTCCAGGACATGTGTCCGACTTCTAAGAATCCTTAGAAACACTTTGCGTGTCAGATGAAAGAAGTTGCGTGGCAAGTGGCGACTTTGACTGTATTTTTGTATTTTGTTGTATAATTTATAAAATGTTTGAGATTTCTTATCAATAATATTTAATATTATTTTGTTGACTTAGTTAGGTAAAAGTTTTATTTATCATAAGTTCATAATTTGTATAACGAATCATAATAATTTAACAAGCATAAAACGCAGTCAAAAATTCAGCTGAGCTTAAAAGATTTTTAGGTTGTATTATACTTAAATTAAAAATTATTTGCACAAAAACCTAAACTAACAGTCTAACATTCTAAATAGAAATTTCTGCATATAAATAATTCAAATACCTAAATTAATTAATTTTTCCAAAAACTTAACTTATTTTGTATGATAGCAATTATAAAATCTAAAAAACATTTTTGACAATCAAGAAATTTTCAATATTTCTTCATATTAGTTATCCTACCATCCTTAATTGGAATTTTTTCTAAATTCCGAAAATTCTATTTAGAATCGTATTGCAATTCTAGTAAGTAACCAATCCCAACGCTAGAGGGCGCTGCTCCGTAGCCTATAAATTCCAATTCATTCCAATTAGAGTGGTACATGAATGATAGATGTCGCTAGCTGGCATTTTCTACTACTGTCAGCCTGGCAACCCTATTCTGATCCTGTCGTTTGCTTCTACCTGGCTTAGATCAGTTGTTCTCCACCCCCTTCCACCGCGAGCATTACAAGCACTTTAATTAATCAAAGAAATCGAAAAAAAAGCAGAGCTAATTAAAATGCTACCAAAACATGTTTTCTTTTCACACACATATTTTTTGTGGGTGTGGAAGGTGCAGAAAGAAGAAGCAGAAGAAGCCGAACTAGAGCAGTTAAAAGGGGTTTCCAATCGGGAATCGATTATCGGGATTAAGGATTCGGAGGCAGGAGGCGTGTAGGCGATGACGCAAAGGATTTACCCCGTTTTTTATTCATTCAATTCATTTGATTATTGGGCTGATCCTTGGATATTAGAAATGCATTAGTCGAACAATTTTAATTCTAGAGCATGCCACAATCGGTGGCAGCTTTTAAAAAACGATTAAATGATTAAAAGGCTGCGTTGCAAGAATTGTGCTCTGTTTGAAACTTGCCCCATGCCGTGGCAGCTGCTTTTATAATGTTAATCAAGGTTTTTATGCATTTATTGGATTATATTGGATTATTGGCGGGGCACAAACTGTAACGGTGTATTGGTTGGGGCATGCAACAATGTTGCAACAAGCCAGCACAGCACAGCCCATAACAAATTTATGATTGGGAGCTTTATTGGGGGCCACTTCACTTGTTGCCAGTTGCCAGTCGGTTGTCGGACCTTTAAAAATAGCCTAGCGCCAAGTCAAAAGGCAACAGGCAACAGTCACACTTCCCCCCCACCTTGCTCACCCCTTGAATACCCTCCTCCCTACCCATTCTTGTCTTTAGCCAGACTCACAGACTGTCTGTCAAGTTCGTCGGTCGTCAAGTTGCAACTTCGTGACAAAGCTCATGCAAAATGAGTTGCAATCTTAAAGGGGCAGAGACTAGAATTCTCTCTTCTTCCACTTTAAATGCATGCGACGGCACACACTTGTGGGATTTGTTGTTGTTCTTGTTGTTATTATTATTATTGTGGCTGTTGTTGTTGCTTATGTTAATCACCCTGATCGGAAGCACGTGTCAAATGCGGCAATGCGGCAACGCTTAATGCAAAAGAACAGTTGCGCACCAAGGCCAAGAGTTGCCCCAGACCCGAGACTCAAAGCCTTGAGCTGTGTCACAATCAACTTGCCACTTGCCACAGTGGTACAAAGATGCGTATACATTAATTTCATTTTTTTTTTAAACTGTTGACCTAAAGTACTTAAAAAGTGTAAAATAAAATTAAGAAATTTGATTGAATATAAAGTTTAATGTTTAATGTTTAATGTTTCAGTTTAAAACTGAAAGAATATACAATAAATTAATAGGAAAAAGTGGTTAAGACTCGTATAATAAGGTAAAAATTATCATTTTTATTTTTTTGAATATAATTCGTTTATTAATCTTAGAAATTTGTTATTTAAATAAAGTGTTTGGAAAGCAATCTTTAAAAAATTATTATTATTTTTTATTTAGTTAAAACTTATATATATGTATAGTTTTAAGTTTTGTTTAATACGGAAATGATTTTCCGTACTTGGGTGGAAATTAAAAGCAACAGTTTCTTAATTGAAATACAAGTGAAACAACTTATAATAGGCTTATTAACATTTACTATTTTTGTTGTTAATTTTTAAAGAAAAAATTCAATTGCTTAATATGTCGGCATATAGAAAAGATAATTTTTAAGTTGCGTTAACATTAATGCAGAGATTGTGAATATAAAAAAAATAAAAATAGGTTTTTTCACAAATGGTACATACATATACTAGAACTGATTTTGATTATAAATTGTCTTTTTCTATTAACTAATAAAAGGTAAATAATTATAGTTCAGAACTTAATTATTGATATTTTAATTATAGCTGTTTATTAGTATTTAAATATTTTATTACAGATCTTAAACAATTTTAATATGTACAAGCAAATTTTTAAAAAGTTTTAATAGATTTAAATTTTATTAAAAATTTTTTTATTATTATTTAAATAAAATCGTATTAAATTATTTTTATTTTAATTCAGATTAAATGTTTTATGTTACTTTTAGTAATTTCAAATTATGATTATAATGTTCTGCTCATTTTGGCATCACTGTGTTGGGGATCCGTGGTGGGAAAGGGTGGGGATGGGGTAGGGGTAGGGGGTATGGGTTAACTGGCAGACAGTGAAAGTGATAAAGGCAGTGGCTCCTCATCGAAATGTTGGCCAAGTTGCTGCGATGATGGATCACACGCAAGTTCTGAACCGAATTGTGCGCAGTTTTTTATTCACATTTTCTTGTCCCTTTTCATTTTCATTTTCAATTTCATTATTTATTATTATTATTTTTTTCTTTTTCTTTTTCTTTTGCTTATTCTTGTACTTTATTTTCTTGACGACAAAAGTGGAAGTGCATTGAAAAGCGAGTCCTTCGTCTTCTTTTTCTTATATATTTTACTGTGACAAGGATCAGCAGTGTGAGGTGTATTGTGTGCATAGATTTAAGTCTCGATTTCGATGCAGTTTTTCTGGAAGAAAATGAAAATGAAAATGTGAATGTGAGTGTAAGAAATGAAATGAGTAGGGAAGAGAAGAGAGAAGCGAGGATACAAGCAGCGTAGGCAGCAGACAAAAGGAGCTGTGACACAAAGGACAAGTAGTGAATGAGGGAGAGAGAGAGAGAGAGAGGGAAAGAGATGGGAAAAGGCACCCACATGAGCAGAGCAACCCCTAAGCATTAACCCCTAACCCCGCAGAAAGAGAGAGAGCGCTCGAGAGAGCGAAACAGAGAGAGTCGATCACTTGTGCCAGAGGCAAGGGCTCGAGGCATGAGGCAGGTAGCGATCGCAGCAGCAGCAGCAGCAGCAGCAGCAGCAACCACCAACACTCGCAGCAGCAGCGCTGTCGACATCAGCGTCGAAGTCAGCAGAGTTGGCTGGCACAAAGTACTTAAGGGCAACGCACAGGACGAGAATTTATCATTGCGGAATTTGATTCCACACAGTCAACACACAGTTCTCCACGGATTATATTTATACTACAACCTACAACTTGCAACATGACGAGCGTGTGCAGCAACAGCAACTATCAGCACTTTCAGCTGACCAACGGCAACATTATGTTGCTGCATCAGCAACAACAACAGCTGCAGCAGCAACTGCAGCAACATCAGCAGCAGCAACAACAGCAGCAGCAGCAACAACATCAGCTGATTGCACCCAAAATGCCACTGGGCAACAGCCAATTGCAGAACATGCAACATGTGGCTGCCACTAACGTGGGTCCCATGCTGGCCAAAAAGAAATTCAGCTACTCGCAGTTGCCATATGGCACAACCACGGAGCCACAACTGCCATCGGTGGCCAGGCGCAATGCCCGCGAGCGGAATCGTGTGAAGCAGGTGAACAACGGATTTGTGAACTTGCGTCAACACTTGCCACAAACTGTCATCAACACCCTGTCCAGTGGTGGACGAGGCGCCAGCAAGAAACTCTCCAAGGTGGACACTCTGCGAATTGCCGTTGAATACATCAGGGGACTTCAGGATATGCTCGACGACGGCCGTCAGCCGAGGCGACAACTCTACAGCGGCGGCAACTCTGCCGATGAGAGCAGCAACGATGGCAGCTATATTGACTACAGCAGCCTCGACTCGCCCAATCAGGCCCAATTCACGGGCAACTCTTATCACTCCGCCTCGCCAACGCCCTCCTACAGCGACTCGGATCTCTCAGCCAGCTATGTGAAGCAGGAACTCACTGAGAATCAACCACAACAACAACAACAGCAGCAGCAACAACAACAGCAATTCAAATTCGAATCCTTCGACAGCTTCAGCGATGAGCAGCCCGATGACGAGGAACTGCTCGATTACATCTCCTCCTGGCAGGAACAATAAGTGAGGATCCTGGTTAGATCCGAGTTCAAGCCAAAAAGAAACTCCTGTACAAAGTCTGTAAATATCAAAAAACAACTGTTGCCTTAGTGAAAACAACAACAACAACAACAAGTCCCAGCTTCTATAAGTTCTAGACCTTAAGTCCCCCCAACATTTTTTTGACTAGCCTAAGTTTAAATGGAAGACAATGATTTAAAACAAACAATTTTTTTCATAGTTTTAAGTTTTGTTATAAGCATGGAAGACACTAAACTAATTAGTTTATAAGCATTATTTTTATTATTATTATTGAAACGCAATAATAACAACAAAATACAAAAACAAATTGAAAACATAAATTTATGCAAAATCTTTTTATTTAAAAACAAACAATTTCAGCTTAAACTTTCAGCTTACCTTCAACATCTTTCAGCGTTCAACGATAAATTGTTTCTTAAGAAATGGTTTATATCAGCTGAGAACAATCTAAACAAAACTCTACGCAAAATTTCACATCTTTCTTCATATCTTTTGAATTAATTGCCTCTCGATCAGCTGATCTTCAGAAGTTTAGAGAATTCCTGGAGTCTGATAATCGTTGACTTTAAGAGAAGACCCCTTAACAAGAGTTCATAATAAAATAATTTCGCTTTATAAATTTCATCGCAAATTTCAAACCTTCAGCTGAAAATCCTTAAAGCTATAGAGAGAGGATCTATTGATCTTCATACTCTAATAACGAACTTTATTCTTTAAAAAGTTCATAAAATGTAAAATATTGTTTTTTTTTATGGTACTAGCATGACACTATTACTAATGTGAGATGATCTTGATAAAACTGATCAAGATCACCTGCAAAAAATTATCAGTCATTTATCTATGCATTTCATCTTTTTACTAAAATTAACTGAAAGTAATCTTTAGCTTTATAAAGAGTTACTTAAAAAACTTGTACTTGAAAATCATTTTATGAAAATCTATCCTTTTTTAAATGAAGATCAGCTAAAGAACAAGCTAATCATTAATACGACAACTTTAATTTTTTCTTAAATAAATAAAGCCAACACACTTTAATCTATAAAATTTAATATTGCAATATATATATGTATATATCGAAGTATCCAGTACAATACAAAACAAATATCTTATCTGCATGTCTGGCAATGATTTATAGCACTCTCTCCAGACTCCAGACTCAAGTGGATGCACAGTAAGTATATTCGAAATTCGAATATGAAACCAACTCCATAAATAGAAAACATTTGAAGTGCAGTTGCTCCTGAGCTAAAAAACCTAAAATTGTCTATAATTAACTCAGTAGGAATATTACCAGTTAAAGGTTGTTTGACTGGAATATAGAATTAACTTTTGTCGAGATATGAACACATAAAATTTGAAAATTAGTACGAAAACCCTTTTTTTTTTAGCAATATCTCAACCAATTTCACAGAATATGCATTTTATTTTGTCTTATATAGCCTGACCAACTTTTTTTCAAATTGATCCACTACATCATAGTTATAGCCTCCAAAGCATTGATCTGTTGAAAATTATGCCCATTTTTGTTATTTCTAGACATATCCTATGTTTAGTATATTCTTAAAATATTTTATTCTTCGATAAAATTTGGCCAATATGAGACTACATTAAATAGCTATTTAAACGAAAAACAATTGATGTAATTAATAAAATATAGTAAATAAATGAAATATAGAATATAAATAAAACAAATTTCTTATTATTATTTAAAATAAAAAATATTAAAACTAAATAAATACAAAAATACCATATCATATGGAACTGAATGAAGGTTGTCAAATTGTCAAATTCATTCTATTAGTCCAAAAAATACTGCATATAAGATTTGCTCTCTATTTTGATATTATTTTTTCTATATCTCTATATCCTTGAACTTATATCAACTGCTGAATGAGTCACGCTGTCCACACCCAGCTCAATTTTTTAAGGGCTCGTAGAAACTTTCGTCACTTCCGGCGCCTGGGCAACCCACTCAATAATCAACACACAACCGGAAATTGCAGCAAATATTTGTCGGCATATAGTTTTTACTATATTTATGTGTGTTTTCTTGTTTTTTATTTTTAACGAGTTTCAATTTGGTTAGCTGTGTTAATGGCGCATAAATTGCCCTCGGGCAGGGCAGAAAATTAAGCGGAAATAGACAGTCACGCCTGAGAGGCTGAAGCGGACCAGAAACGAGACGAGGAACGATCCGAGTTCCAAATTCCGAGCTCTAGGACTCGACTCGACCCACGTGTCGGGCGCACCCCAAAATAATATATTAAAAAAACAAGTTAGAACTGAAAGCTGGACGATAATCATAAGGCATAAAATGCACTTCCGCTTTTGGGCTGGGTAGAAAGTTGCCAAGGATCGACTGACTTACCCCTAAAATAAGCAAAAAGAAAGAAGTAGGGGAAACACCCTAACTAAAGTGTGCCAAGACACGAGTCGCGAGGCAAAGGACATTCAAGACATTCCTTGGCAGAAATGCAAATGAGCCACGCCCACAATTGATGTGTATGCAAAACTATCGAAAAATCAAAGGACACGTGCAGCAGAGATCCTAGAAATAGAAAGAGGGAACAGGGAGGAGGGCAGCGCAGGGCAGGGCAGGGCAGGGCAGGGCAAGGAGATTGGAGAATGGGTGTTCCAGCCTCGCAGCTGACCCGCCTCGCAGGACACACGAAGCAGGAAGCACACAAAACTGCGAGATTATGCCTCAAAAAAATGAAAAGAGAGAAATAATAAATGTGTAAGGGAGGCAGCAGGAAGAAGAGAGCGCGTGTTAGGTAAAAGGAAACTGAACTGAACTGACAGACAGGACGGTAGCCCGGCAAGGACAATGCGAAATGTGATTGTATGTCAGCTTAAGATGCGACGGCCAGGATAAAACCAGGAAACGAACGAACGAAGATGAGATGCGATGAGATGAGAGACGAAATCCTTCAGCATTGTTACCGGATATCAAAAAAAGAAGCTTAGGACCTGTGTATCCATGTCCTTCAGCCGGACTTGGCCATATAGAGAGCGTAGGTGTCAAAATACGAGACTAAGCCAATGTCCTTTAATAGGCTCGGCGACTCGCAGGAAGAATTTATAAAGATTCTCGCAAGAGTTTTATGCAATTTTAGCTAAGAATTCAGAGCGCTGCTCAAATAACTCGGAGACAGTTGAGGCAATTGCAATAAATTCATTTTGGGCTGGTCCTTTTGGTCCTTTTTATTTTGGATTTTTTTTCTTTTTTTGGTATTTGGCTGGTCCAGGAAGTAACTTCTTTTGTGCGCCACTTTAGATGAGACATGTATGTCCGCCATGTCTCGCAGGAAGTGCGTATTTGTTTTGCATCTCATCTTGTCCTTAGAATATGTCCTGTGTCCTGTGCCCTGTGAAGTGCTGCTCCTCTCAATTTATTTATTTGTCTAGCATGCGCTTCAGAAATTCGAGACGTATGTTATTTTATCATGTCGCAATTCAAAGAAAACTGGGCGCTGTCTCGTTATAGGAGATTCTCTCATTCTCTCTCTCTTTCTTTAAGTATCTATCTTTAGCAAGGACACTTGTAGTTGTACTTGTATCCTGGCACTTTGAGTTATGTGACTTTATGACGGCGTCTTAGTCGCATTGCTCGACTGGACATGATTTATGTGCCATGTGTCAAAATACGAGAGCGCTTGTTGCGCCTTAGATTTGTTTTTTTCCTTCCCTTCCTTCGGTAGTCCAGCTCGGTGTCCTTTAGCATTTTCAAGTTGCTCGCATTTATCACTTAAACTCATCCTTGTCATATTTCGCACTTAACCAGGCGTCAAGTGGCCCCAAAACGTGCGATCACCTCACATTCCTGGTAGCTCATTAACAACGGCGACAACGAGTGCCGACTACCAAAATACCAGACAAATTTTGACCATAGACTTGTCTTGTCCTGGTTTTCCAATTGAGTATTCGTCGTCCAGCAATTCGTCGAAGCGAATCAAGTGTTGCCTCTAAATACTACTGAGAAATCTCATTAAGCTATTTTGCTGACACTTGACCAAAAACAATTTAATTATCGTTTAAGCAGAAATATCATTAGGTTAGCAGATTGATCTCTTAATATTTTCCAATGTTGAGAGTAGTTTTATCAGAAAAAATATATTTCATTAATGTATGATCTAGATATTTTGTTGTTATGATCAACTGATTCATCCCTAATATGATTCATTTCATTAGCGATCATAGGTAGTTTATTGTATTATAGAATCTAATAAAAGTTTCATTCGATCTACCAAACTCACAAACTTATAGTCATCATAAATATTGTGTAAAGTGATCATTTAAGAAATCGCAAAATCAGAAGATCACTCAATGGAGTTCCTACTAAGCCCTAAAACCGCAGCGATAAACTATTATAATTAAGATAAATATAAAAAAAAAACAAATAAATAATAATAATATATTAATAAAAAATTAGCTCATCGCTGATCGCGGTAAATTTGCATTACCAAGATCGCTCTCCGACTCTGCTCGATCAGTTTACGATTGACGAAAAGATTCAAAACTGATTACTAAATAAAGTTGAATGCAAAAAAGCCTAAGATCATTTGTTCAAAACGAAGATCAGATACTGAAGATCAAATGATGATTCAAATAGTATTGAATCAATTTAAATATTTTTAACTCAGCTCAGTAAAAATCATTGCCAAATCAATTGCAGATCTTCTTTTTTGGATCCTGATCAATCAGTTTGTTGATATTTCATACAAATACATCTGGAGTGAACTCAGTACTATTCAAAGAACACTCTATCAGTTTATAAACTCAAGCAAAAACCCTAACAAATCAAAATAAATATTTAATTGAATGATTAAGTAGCTTATCATTCTCTGATTATGTCGCTTAACAGTTTTTATCAACTTCATGTGCATTTTTATGGCAAAACCTCTAACTTAAATCGCAAAATATCTAAGTAACAGCGTGATACGATCACTTTGAAATAAGATTATTAGAATTTTGCTATCTGTTGCAAACCTGCTGGATAGCAACCCCCGCGTATTTTCATATCTCTTAAGACAACTCGTATCTACTACATGTTAGGGTAATCTTCGATATTGCATTTCACTTTTTTTGGTATCGCATTTTATTGATCCTCGACACACGCTACATTTAGCACAGTGTGAACTGTCGGTAGTTAACTGACTTTACTGAAAGACACTGACAGACAGACAGAAAGCCAGTCAGAGAGACAACCCTTCAGAAAAGGTAGATAGAATAGAATACACGGCGTTTTCTACATAGGGGTCTCTCTATAGACAGTGTCGATGTTCAACTTTGACTTGATTGTTGACATGATGAAAACTAACCGCAGTTGATTCACAATGAAAGATCAAACTGAAATGCAGTTCACTTACACACACAACACACACACACGTGTTCCAGTTCATATGCAGGTTCTTCTTTTTGAAAATCTCTGGGATTCAATAAACTATCGCAGGCAATCAATGTCAGAGCGTTTTTAGAGCAAGCAAAAGCCATTTTCGTATCGATAGAGAGCACAAAAGGCTGAAAAGTAAAAAAATCCATACAAGCAAATATATTTCATTGAAAAGATTTCACTGGAATATCCTCTTGGCTATTGTGTCTCCATTGAACTGAATTCTGCGCATCAAAAGTGATTTCTTTCTATCGCAGTCTCTATCTATCGTATACTTCTCTTTCTCTCGCTCTGTTTTTCATTATATTCCTTTTGATTTCACGACATTCCCGTAGCGCGAGTTTCCATTTACACATAGAAATTGTTCATTGAAGCGTGTTCTAGACTTTGGATACTCTACTCTCCCGTCTCCTTTGTGTGTGTGTGTGTGAATTCTGATACTGCGCCATCTCGAAAGGTCAGCTATAAAGGTCAAATCGACTTCAAGTCTCAAAGGAAACTTTATGATGCGCCCAAGCGAGCCAAGCGAATTGCGCAGTTCAAGAGTTTCCCAGTTTTTTCAACTATCTCTTTCACTCTTCAACTCCTTCTCTTTCTAACTTTCTTTTCAATTTCATTTGATTTTATCTTTTTTGCGCACCTTTAAAGTCCTGTCACAGTTTTGTTTACCCCGTAACGAGCGTGTCAAATGCGAAGGTGTCGCTACGCTAATTTCTACCTGTTGTTGCTTTTGGGCAAACCCAACGGGTTTTCCACCCGTGGAAATTGTTTGCCAAAAATGAGCAAGTGAAAATGGCAAAATTCACATTGTGGCAAGTGGAACCGGAACTGACGTGAAGAGAGAAAGAAAGAGGGAGAGAGAGTCACATGTGTTTGCTATTAAAGGCGCGACAATGTCACGGGCCATGGCCAGCAACAGATCAGCGAGAGATCAACCTTATGTCCCATGCTAAATGGCCAAAAGTAACAACAATAATACATTCCCTTTCCGCCTATTATGAGCCAGAACTAACTTGCCTTCAAATATACATATATAATGTGCAGAAAACTCAGATGTAACTAAGGAGCAAAGATTTTACACAGGATATTTTAAAAACAGATTATTTATCTTATTTTACTTAAGTTATCTAACAACAAACAATTAACAATTAATAAGAAAAAAGAAATAGTATTAAATTATCATACACAATTTAAGCTTTAGTTTTTACTTTTAAGATTAATTTTAGTTTACAGCTTTAAATATTTCAATAATCTATTGGGAATTATAAATTATTATTTTTGTATATTTTTTGTTAATTTTTATAATTCATTTTTATTTCACTTTATTTTATTTTTTTATTTTAATTCTATTTTAAGTTATTTCCATGTAGTATAATTGAAACATTTCCAAAATATAACCTGGAATGTTTAGTGACATTCTAAGATTTATTATTAATATTAAATATAGTTATTAATTAATTAAAATCAAATTCATTTAAGAAACTTATATCAATTGTGTTTCACCAATGAATTTAGTTAATCTTGGTTAAATAAAATGAGAGCTTGAGAAGTTTGAAGCCTTTTTAAAAGGTAATTTTATTGTTAAAAAAAAGGAATTCAATTGTAAAAAAAATTTAATATAACAATTTTTTTTGTATAATAGCTAATAATATTTAATTAAAATTGTTTTTTGAGTTATATTGTAAAATCAAATATTTAATAAACATAATATAGATATTTAAATATAAATAAATTTGTACCATTTTATTTTAGTTTTTCATATACCATAGCTCCCATAAATTCTACAAATTCCTTTAAATTGAATAAAAAAATATCTTAGATCTCCCCTTTCTTTAAAAACATTTCGATATCTCAGAAGAGCTGCTCTCAAAACCGAGATATCCTACGATAACTGCGCCAATCTTATCACTGGCAAATTCTTAAACTATTTACACTTGACCAGCTTAAGCTGCATTTTAGTCCCATAAAAAACCGCCGAGTTGCCGCCAAAAAAAAAAATAGATGACACGAAGACCAAAATAGATTTAGTTAAAATCGCATCGTGAAATCAGATTTTCAGAGCGAGAAGAAAGAAAAACGAAAGCAAAACAAAAGCAGACAGAGCATAACCCGCGCCAGGGTCATAGTTGAATATAAATGTGGTTGTAGAAAAGATGGAATTGTATCTGGATCGAAGACGACTTTTCTGGGTCGGGCCATGCCCCATGCGGGGCATCAAAGTAAAGTCACCGACCGTAACATAGAAAGAACACAGGACAAAAAATGTCAACCACAAAACTGCGGCTAACAAAACAGATCGAACGATCGATCGATGGATCTGCATTCAGCGACCACAAAGAACTGAACTGAGGATAATGATGATGACGATGAGTTTGAGAATGAGGTTGAGGTTGACGATGAGAGTTTCGAGGTCGATACTAGATGCTAGATGGACATTCTGAATGCATTCAAGGATTGCCCTTTGATGACATTGCCGACTCTAACAAACTTCTCACTCACTCACTCTCTCTCTCTATCTTTCTCTTTTCGCCCGCTTTGTGCTATTTTTGCGGATTTCATTGTTTTTTGTGACTGCCTCCTACGATGCGATAATCGATTTATCAAAAAAGCAAAATACGCTTTGCCAAAAAACTGAAAAAACTCCAAGTATTTCAAAGTGCAAGCCGACATTCAGAGTTGGTCAAAGGTCGGCGGTGATTTCGATTTTGGTTTTATACTTTTTGTTAACGCGCATTGATGTGCATTAAGATGTGAAATTGTCACCATTGTCCGTTCCATTGTGGCTCAAGCAATGGCCCACATTCTGTTGCAAACAGCAAAGAGAGCAGCAGCCTCAGAGAGTTGCCTCAGAGTTGCCTTTAGAGTTGCCTCACAGAGTTGTTGCAACAGTCGGCGGTCTCGCGTTGACAGCATTAAAAGGTCATGTGAAAAGGACTTGCTGAATAGAGGAATCCATCGCACACATCTTGCCACAGATCTTTCAATTGTGTCAACTTACGGCCTGCTTGCCACACCCACTTGTGGTGCGACCGAGGGGCAAAAAAGTGGGTGTCTACTCTCGGCTCTCTATTCAGTTTACACCATCTAAGGCAGCCGAAAGATACAAAGATGCATATGTATCTCAAGGCATTGCGTGTGCACGTGGTGCAAGACTTGTAAGAAACAACATTTATATATCAACATATATCTATCAAAGTTACATATCTAAATATTATATCTATGCGACACACCTGTATATATGTATGTATATATAGCTATTTTAGTCAAAGATTTAAGTTTATCTCAAGGCTTCGAACTTGTACTTTTTAGCAAGAGATACATTTAAATCTTTTAACGATAAATAATCAAATTTAGATATTAATATTAAAATATTCTTATAATATATATCTATCGCTCTCATCGTGTAAGATACACATCTTACTACTATATCTGTAAGATACATTTGTATATCTAGCCAGTCTTTGACCATATGTGCAAGAGATACATTTGTATCTTTTAGTGTAACAGCATTTATAGACTTACATTTCAAATAGTAACACCTATAAATTCAAATATTTCTAACATGAATCTATAAGATATTTGTATCTATAGCTATTATAATTGCTATAAGCAATGCTACATAAGAAACATTTGTATCTATGTATATTAGTAATGAAGACAGATTTAAATATATACGACATGTTTCTGTCAGATACTTTTGCATCTATATCTATCATGCTCAAAGATACAAATGTATCTAAGCTAAATTTCTGATTATTAGTGATAATAGACCGCATTTAAAATAGTTGTATTAATAATGTCCTCAGGTACAAGTAAATATGTCATGTATCTACACGATACACGTGTACCCTTAGATATCTAATCGCTGGATGACAGACTCCGACTCAGCAAACTAATCGCAATTCCAATCGCGATTCTCGCTGTGTTTTTCGCCTAAAAACAAACTGCAAGATACGGGATAGAGGCAAAAGATACTGTATCTTGTAGCTGCAATTAAATGCTAGCAGCGGGCAGCCCGATCCGACTTATATCCCTTGGCTGACCTGTCGCGCAGCAGGCAAAATGATTTTTCAGGGATTTTCCTGGGAAATCAGCCTTGGCCCGATTTCGATTGCGATTCGTTTGAACGAAATTCAGATACCAACAAATGCGGCACACGCTTCAGCGTTTAGCGGCGCTTTGCATAGGAGTCAGAGCCAAAGTCGGAGTCTCATTCTGATCCTGGGCTGGGCAGGATGTGTTCAGGATGTTTGGATAATTAATGTAGGCCAAAAGACCGAAGAAGAAGCCGGCGCATCAAAGTATCTATTACGCGACCAAGGCGTGAACAATTATGGCCCAAACATTTGCCTCAAACATCGACTACGCCCCAGAAAGAGACGCTGTGAAAGAAAGAGGGAGAGAGAGTAAGAGGGAGCGGGAGAGAAAGAGAGAGGGAGACAAATTCATTCTTTCAATGCTTTTGCTTCCGCCAATTTAGAAATTCAGAGCAGACGCCGACATCGCAGCAGGTTGTCTTTTAATTGAGGCGCAGCATTTCAGGGAACAAGTGCCAAGCGGTTTCATTGACCAACTCTCCAGTCTCCAGTCAAAACCAATTCAGGGGCGTATAACGACCCGAAGTGGCAGGTCAGAGTTGGAAGAAGAAGCGGGAATGGGAAATAGTTCAGAGTCGGCGCTAACAAACAAAACATTTTGCATAACCTACGAAAATGGAGTGAAAACGTAGACTAGTTCAACTAAACAACAGACAAAAGATATAAAGATTTGAAGCCTGTTTAATTATCTTAATATAAACTTACCAGGATATTAGCGATATTACATACTAGCCTCGCACATAATGAATCTTAACTGAATAGACATGAACTTTGGAGTATCTAAAAAAGATTTTGTTTTAGCTTTCTCAAAAATATTTAATTTGGGAACTGCTCGGAGCAGCAGCTGATACCAAAGGCTGCAATACCAAGCAATAATCTGTTATTGCATTTAACTCATTATCGCGCTCATCTATCACTCTGTTTTTTGAGCCCGCTATTCTAACTTCACTAAATGAAATCAATTCTTAAAACAATTAAAATAAAACCACGGCCACGCGGCAAAATTAAATAAATGTTATTCAACCGCGCATAATTCTAAGTTTTGTTAATAAACGGATAATAATTGAAATCCACCCTCGTTTTCATTTAAAGACAAATGCGCAAAGCTCGGCAGCTCCCAACAGGAACCTTTCTTCTTGAAATAGAGGTCAACTATATTTAACTTTCATAATTAACGTTATTTTCATCACCAGCGTGAACGGCTTTATATACTTTTTACTCTTTTATTTATGAGCAAATTCTGCATATAATGATCCTTTACAAGTACATTTACAAAATAATCAATCTCGAGCATTAAATCCAAGCTAGTCCTACTTTCGTCACTAGCTTTAAGCATTTACTCCACAAAGCTAAGTATTTACTTAGTTAACGCTTTCTTCGCTTACTTGCGACTGATTGATAAAGTCTTAAAAGTCAAAGCCCAGCGCCAGTCAATGCATAATGAAGACAGACGCAAGTGATGACTGACTGACTGACTGACGGACGGACGGACTGACTCATTGACTGACTTGACGCACTTGTGGATGCTCGCTCGTCCACAAAAAAAGAAGAAAAAAATCAACAGAGAAAGGTTAACTTCTGTACGCCGAAGTTTTGATACCCTTGCCGATCCCAATAGATATTTAAAACACTTTTAATGTTATGTAATATTAATTGCAACAAATAAATAGCATAAATTAGTTGAAATTCGTTGAAAAGCGTAAAAGATTTGCATAAAAACATTTAATTTTTGCAGCTATATGATATAGTAGTCAGATTTTATCCAAGATTGATCAGAACCGATGAGACAGTAACAAATACACAATCTGTGAGTTTGGTTAAGGTATCTCAAAGAACAATAAAGTTTTTTATATCGATCGATTGTTCCTATGTGATATAGTGATTTAAGATATATAACAAAAATGTTTTTACCCCTAAATGTTAATTTTTGAGCGATCCTTCCAATGACAGCTGTATGTTAAAGTGATCTGATCTTAATGGTTCCGGCATATATACTGTCTGCAGCAAAAAAACGGATCTGGATCAAGTTTCAACAAGATAAGTTTTAAATTCAGATATTAGTTTGCATAGAAACAAGCGGACAGACTGGTCGGGAATTCGTATATACTTTATGGAAACTGTTACGTGCTCTTTAGAGCTTAACATATTTTATTAGAAATCTATAATACCCTTTTGGAAGGGTATACGCAGCTCAGCGGCAAAACTGAGGCTGGGACGGACGGACACGTGTCTGGTTCGTATCTGGTTGTGAAAGAGTTTTGAGTTTTGAGCTGCATATCGTGACGTGTAATTGACAGGCAACACGCGTTTCAATCCGAGACTCGCCTGTCATCGCCTCGAGAGCAAAACAAATTTAGATATCTACGGACATTGACAGCCACACACTTTGACAGAGGAGTGAGAGGAAGAGAAGGAGGACGACTTACATATGTTGGAGCACTCTCTCAAGTAGATCAGCCACCGTTTTGAGCATTTGAAAGTTGCCAGAACCGAGCAAGTGCCCATTGAGCATTGAAAGCCAGAAGAAGATGAAGAAGAAGTAGTAGAAACTGCAACTTGGCAGCAGTATGTAACACTTTAGAAAAGTAGACAACCGGAGTAAAGAGTGCTCGACTAGAAGATGCTCTGTAACATGGAATTTGACGGGTGCCCAATCTAAAATATCTTTACTTTAGAATAAATCCTCTATCAGAATGGAAGGCCTAATAGTTGCAAGTACTCTTTAAGAACTGTTAAGTACTAAAGATATAATATTATTAATATTCCTAAAATAAAGATAATAAATAAATCAATCTATCTGAATTACTGATGTACTAGTATTGCGTTACGAAATTAAGAGCAAAAAACATAACCGGGCTTTCAAAGTATAGAGACTTGTCTATTCTATCGCCTATCCACATCATTATTACTATATTTCTAGATAAAAAAAAATACATTCGACGTTTGTAATTACAAGCTAAACGGAAGGAAATGCGAATTGAAATTGCTTTTGTATTTGATCTTTATTTATTTTCTTTTTTTTGTAAAAAAATATCGAAAATTGTTTGTGTAGACGCCTAAATGCTGGGAAATGCTATCAAAACGAGGAGGAAAACCACAAAAATAATACAAGAGACGAGAGGAGAGGAGGGAGGAGAACATTGACACCTTGCACAGGATATAAGGATACAAATTGAGTTGTTTCCTGTACAAAATTTTGGAATTGCACACTCACGAAACGACGGCGTGGCAAATATGATTATGATAAGGAAAAAATGTATTTTGGAAATTGTAAATTGCTGAAAATGTGTCGAAACCGTCGCCCTTCGGCTGAGAATTACTCGCGTTACAGTCGAGAGAGAGAGAAATAGAGAGAGAGAGAAAGAGGCTGTCTAAAATTACCAGCGTAATCAGAGATTTCCAACACCTTTTTTCTCCTGGTCGTTTGGTTTTTAACTAATTAATTTTCATCTCTCTGACAGTGAAAAGTGGAGAAAAGTAGGCAGAAGGGAAAAAGGAAATGCGCATCGAATGCGCTTAACAGCTTTGCCCACACTCTCTCTCCTCTCTCCTCCTCTCCCCCTTACTAAGAAGCATGCCCTGATCCTGACCAGAACCTGGACATGCTTGACGCTTGGATTAGTCTGACGTAATGAGCTCTGATCCGTCGAGCGGCACGCGCGACAGCAACTAAAGTGCACTCTGTGCATGGAATGAGATGGGATGGAATTGGGGGCGTGGCAGCTTAGTGCCTTCATACTGCAGGATCTTGAGGATCTAGACGCACTCCAGGCAAAAACTGTACATTGACTTGTCAGTGTTGCGAATGCGCATGAAGATATCTTTGAGTTACTTTTAAGACTGACAGTTAGATTGGCCAATTATATGATACAACGAAAATACGTGTGCATCTCAAAAAATATAATCTAGCTTAGCATTAAGCACTTTACATGTTAACATATTTTAGATACATCTTAACTGTTTCTGATTGTTCTAGCCGTAAGTCTAAGCAGCTAGTATATACTAAATATCCGAAAAATACCTCAGTAAAAGAATTATATGTGACAAACTTTTTTTGCTCCTCTTCGCGTTTTAGGTAAAAATACTTTATTTCTGAAAATGCAGTTTGTTTTAGTGATATTTTGTCATGCATAAACAAGTATGATTTCCCCAATATCTGCATATTCGGTTTACCGTTAGCTCAAAAAGTAAGCGAGCCTTTGGCATTGGGTTATAAAGAATTATATGTGACATTTACATTTATCCCACTGCTTTTGCTCTATAGTTGGCTTTAAAAGGATGAATTGCAATAATTTTGTTTCTTATTAAAAAGTTAACATACATATATGTTAAAAAATGCATTATTTTACTTTTTTGTGTATAAGAGTTTGCAAAATGCCTCGTGGAACTAGCATTTTAGGGCATGAACAAGGATTAATCCTTGGAATGCTTGAAAGCGGTTCCAAAAATATTAAAACTGCTAAGAGACTCAATCGTCATAAAAATACAGTAAGTAATTTCCTTAAAAATCCAAGTGAACATGGAACAACACCACGCAGTGGAAGGAAAACCGATATAGACACCCGATACAAACGTAAAATTTGCCGATTTGCAACCGTGGATTCAATAAGCAGTGGACAGATTAAGGCGTAATTGGGACTTAATGTAACAAGGAGTAAATTTATTCAAATAATCTATGAAAATCCAAATCCTAGACATACTCTTTGGTCCCTAAACCTAAGCTTTCACTTTGCCAAAGTAGGGCGCGCATGGAGCTCGTACACAGATACCAATTCTGGGAAAAGAAATGGCACAATATTATTTCCAGTGACGAAAAAAAGTTATATCTGGGCGGTCCTAATCGTTTTGAGTGATATAGGCGAGATATGCAACTGGATCGATGCACCTGTTAAAAGCGTGGTCAAAGTGGTTGGCCGCTAACGGTATAGGCCACGTTTTGGTATATGAGAAAGAGTCCAATGTAATATATATTGACAAGAGAGAATGCCGAAATGTATGAGGAGTAATTGGACGACGAGTTGGCGTAGTTTGTTGGTCAGTTTTTCGGCGATGGCTGGACCTTTCAGCAGGATATTGTGCCAATACCCTGCGAAAAGCTGAGTTCCGAGTATTTTATTGAACAATTATCCCAGTTTAAAGGGACCAGCAATGGGTTCGGACTCCAATTCAATTGAGGATCTGTGGGATAAGCTATCCGCTATAGTCTTAAAAAATTGCCGACAGTCTGAGACAGCAAAAGATCTAAAATTGGCAACAGAACAAGAATTTTCAAAAAATTACCCTCCCACTTAAAGCCTCCCACATCAAAACCAAGCCATTTCGTCAAAAATCTATTCTAATAGATAATGTAAGGTCTATTAAATATTAATTTTACTAAATAATATCAAATTTAATAAATTTTAGTTAATTAAACCGTTAATTTGAACATAATATGAAAAATCACATATAATTATTTATAATGAAGTAAATATTCAGATTAAGTTTTTTCTGTATTGAAATAAGATTTCTGAAACTTTTTTTCTTGTTTTAGTTTTTTATTACTATAAGCAATAAAACTGCATACCACAAATTTTGTAACTTGCACTTGTACATTTCTAATTCAACAAAAATATGTGTCACATATAATTCTTTTACT